>JAOTAW010070989.1:0-10883 GCA_025629945.1 Erythroxylum savannarum
AACAAAAAATAAAAAACTAACTAAAACGCCTTAAAATAAAGAATTAAACTAATGCCTCCATAACAATGACGCCAAAAACTTGATTGGATTCTTTTGTTGTGTGTAAGTTTTAATTATTAACATTTGATAATCCACAATCGCACGGTTCGTTAGCGTAGTACCAAAGGTGTTGATCCCACGAGGAGAGAGTTAATCTAATCCTAAAATCTAAGCCTAGAAACAATAACCAAAATCCAAGATGCAATGAAACTAAAAACGAGAATTTAATTCAATCAATCGAATTAAGAATCAAATATGAATATACTAATTATTAAGTAGTTGCAACACACCCAAAAATCAACTGAAAGAAATTACCAATTGAGAGAAAGGAAATTTTACCTATCCTTAATGCTAACCTAACTGATTATGAATTATCCGATTGTTAGATTTAGACTATCCTAGGGTTGATTACTCTCTCTCGAGTTATAACCATTAACCCTAAATCATAAACCATAATCAGATTATGGAAGTTGCAATTTCTCAATTCACAACCTATCTAAAACCCTAATTAGTTCTGAAGTTCTTTGATAAATTATCAGAAACCTATGCAAGATCTCTCTTCGCACAATTTCCTGATCTGATTCAATTCTTGTTCTATTAAATCACTTAATACTCATTAGTCCAATTTAATAGTTTTTCATTCGATTCACCCTCTTAGTTGATTATCGAATTATTCAATCACAGAATTAAACCAAAATAAATCCAATAAACATATAAACAATCAGATTTCATTAATTCAAGAGTAAATTCTGAAGGTGAGTTTAGATCATCCTCAACATTCTAGATCCTATCACCAACTATTCAATCTAATTCTATACAATGATAAAACTAAAAATAAATAGGAAATACAATCTAAATAGAGGATGGGAGGTAGCGATGTCGGGAAACCTCCTGATATGGAAAGTACATCGAGTCAACTTCTTCTCCTCTTCTCTCTTCCTTCTTCTCTTCTTCTATCTCTCGATGATTTCTCTTTAGGGTTTTTCAAGGGGCTGATGGAAAAAGTTCCTCTCTGCCTCTCTTTATGTTCTTTAAATATCGTCTTATGTTCTGAGCAACCCTAGGGTTTTTTCGGGGTCCAAAAGGTCCAAAAAATCCCTCAAAACTTCACATTCTTGAGTGTTCGCCTGATGCAGGCCACAATCGTGGGCCGTTCCTTATGCTTCTGTCACGATCGTGGCATTCAAGCAATGATCGTAAGCCAACTCTGGTGCTTTTGTCACAATCGTGGCCTGACATACCACAATTGTAGGCCGTTGTTTTGACCTGAATGTTTCTGAAACTTCTCTATTCTTCAATGTTGACACTGAAACACTATCAAACGCATCAAGGTAACTCAAAAACATAATATTTAAGCTCAAAGACTTGCACTAACCTATAAAACACTTAAAACATAAATAATTAACAAACTAACACAATTATAAACTAAACACATACTAAACGATTGAATTAATAACTAAACACATATCAAACTATGCCCTAAAACAAGATGCAATTTACATTTATCAATAGGTCAGAGATTAATTGACAATTGATACCTTTTACTAGTTTGATGGAGAGTTTGAATATCTTCTAAAAGAATAGTAGGAACAGAAGCATACAAAATGTTTGTATATTTAATATGTAACATGTTCAATCTAGTGTAATACTCCTAAATGGATAGATTTCCTCAAATTTAATAAAAAATATCATGGTTTTGTTAAAAATGCCTTGTCAAGCTATTCTGATTAAAAACTTTCTTGAGATAATCCTTTATAGCTTTGGTTATCTTATAAAGTTATAGATTGGCAACAATAGTATGTTATATAGTCTACAATATCTAACTCTTGATTTCCACTAGGTAGCCTTGGTCGGATCAATAGTCTTAGTGTTAATGCCATTAATGTTTCCCCATAATTCCTTCCCTTAAAAATTACTTTGGAATTGAAATTCCTAAGCAAAATAATTCTTACACTTTAATTTGACAAAGCTATGTAATTTTTCTGTATAAATGAGATTCTACAATAAAATACCAAGAAAAAGTATCCCACTTGTTATGAAAAAAAAACTACCCCTTCTCAAAAACTAACCAAAAAATAAGAAATAAAATGAAACTTATGCTTTTTTGGATATTGTTAATCAGGAATTGCATCTTTGCATATTGTAATTTTTTGACATTCACCAACAATCACTTGTTATAACCTGTAACCTAAGATGTTTAACAAAATAGATGGATTGTTTTTAATTGATTATTTATACTTGTTTTAATTGATTCTTTTTTAAGAGTTCTTTAATATGTTTGATAGGAATGATGATATTAATACTTTATTTACAAATGCTTTCCAACAGGAGGTGTTGAAGCTTATAACAGCAAGGACAAAAATTGAATAAGATCTTATAGTTATTGCTTGAGAATTAAGAGGTACGTTTAAAATTCACTACTTAGTCATGTTGCTTTTGAGATGGGTTTATGCTTCTTATCCTTAACATGCTCAATATTATTGTTTGTTTGAATTAAAACTTAGTATTTTAACTTGTATTGATTTATCATTATGTTATTTAGAACTTAAATTGCATTTAGTAATTTAGTAATTTACTTTGAATTGTATAGCAACATGGATAAAAATTAGATGTCTCCTCAGAAATGGTCCACTGAATACTTAGAAGGAGTTAAGAGTTTCATGCAATTTGTAAAACATCAATTGGGTTTAAAATGTTGTATTTGTTATCTATGCATAGATTGCGTAATTGTTAACAATGAAAGTCAAGATGTGGTTTATAATCACTTGCTAATATGAGGTATAGATAAATTCTTTACTCCATGGATTTATCATGGCGAACATTCTAAAGCAAGTATTACTATAAGTGTTGATATAGGTGATGATGGTAGTAACAATAATAAAGTAGAGGATTGTGATATTAATGATAGTGGAAATGATGGGATTGGAGAGAAGTTAGAGGATTTAGAGAATTATATGAATACTATGAATGATACTGGTTTGGCTAACATAATTGGTAGTATTATAGAAGATAATTTTAGGAAGTTATTGAAAGTTACTCAAGAAGACTTATATCCAATGTGCTTAAAATTATCACAGTTGTTGTATTTAAAGGTATATAATAAATGGAGTAACAAAAATTTTGACATGTTAATTGACTTACTCAATGATGCATTACCTATTGGACACAAATCATACTATGAAGCAAAGAATTGTTAATGGACTTGCATTAGGATACATATCAATATATGCTTGTAAGTATGTTTGTGTTATATCCTGGAAGGACAAAAAAGATAAGAATTTCCCATTTATGGTACATCAAGGTGGCAAGTGGATGATGGGAAAAGGAAAAAGATACTGCATATAATCTTAAGATACTTCCCAATTAAACCACTACTATAAAGGTTTTTTTATGTCAACAAAAACAACCATAGATATGAGGTGGAATAAAGAGAAACGCATTGATGACAACATTAAGCATCATCTAGCAAACTCAAAGGCATGGAAAGACTCTGATGGAACATTTCAATGGTTTACGAAGGATTATTGTAATGTTTGACTTGGTTTAGCCTTTGATGGACTTAATCCATTTGGTGATACGAGTACTTCTTATAACATGTGGCTGGTAATTCTTATATTATACAATTTACCTCCATAGAAGTGTATAAAGGAGCCATTTTTGTTATTTTCTTTATTTATTCTAGGACCTACTACTCCTGGTAAGGATATCAATGGATAAATGAAACTACTAATTGATGACTTAAACCATCTATGGGAAATTGGATTAAAAACTTATGATGTTGTTGAAGATGAAAAATTTATAATGCATGCAGATTTTTTTGTTGGCTATAAATGATTTTCTAGCTAATAGCAATTTGTCTGGGTGGAGTACTAAAAGGTATATGGTTTGTCTTATGTGTAACCATCAAGCGCATTCAATGAGACTACAAAGTAAAATATGTTATATGGGACATTGTCGTCACTTGGAACATGGGCATAGATGGGGAAGAAGCAAATTGTTTAATGGAAGAGTATAACATAATGAATCTCTTTTGCACTTGTCTAGTGATGAGGTGGTTGACCAACTATCACATTTAGGTGAGTTTACACCTGAAAAACACCCAAGTAATATAAAGCAAAAGCGAAGTGTTGTTGATCTTAATTGGAATAAAAAAGCATATTTTTCAATTTGTCATATTGGAAGGAATTGCTATTGAGATTGCTCACAATGATGTCTTTCATGAATGAATTAAACACATCGAGATTGATTGTCATCTTATGCATCATCATATGCTTCATGAAATTATACAACTTGTCTGAATCTCATCTCAAGCAAAAATTGTTGATCTTTTTCACCAAATCACATCCACCTCGAAGTTTTCAAGATCTTCTCTCCAAAATTAAGTTATCGTCTTCACTACCCTTTTGAGTTTGAGAGGGAATATTAATGTAATCTTTGCCAGTCAACTATCAAAATCCAATTAGCCTTCATTTTCTCCTATAATCATGTACATTAATACTGTGTAATATTTAGTTGATTTGTCTCTTTAGTTAAAGTCACCTAGAGCGTATAAAATAGATGGATGTACATCACATTACAAACACATAGAAATACAGAGAGCATTTCTATATTTCTACTTCATTCTCCATTTTTACACTATGATTGTAGGTGTATAAAATAAGGTGAAGTGATTATTCAATGCTAGAGAAGCTGATCAAAGGTTAAGTTCAGTGCTTTAATGGTTATTCCTTTGGGTCCAACAAGCATGAGACATAAGGATAGTGAACATGATACTTTTGATTTTAAGGTGGAAAAATTTAGTACTATAGGCTTTATGTTGAATACCAAAAGTTAGAAAAATTTATGTGCAATTTACCACGTTAACCATTTGATGATGGTATGAGTATTTTAAAATGATGCAAGTGTTAGACTATTGATTGAAATAATCCAAAAAGAAAAGGTAAAGAAAGAATAACTCAAGTGTTCTGAGACGGTGTTACAAAACCTAAGATAAAACTGTGTAGGATAGTTAATTTAAGATATTACGACGTTGTTCCCTTCTAACTTATATGCAACAGCAGCTACGAATCAACAAGATGAACCCTCCAATGTATGAGAAAGCAATTTTAAATCTACATAATGATCTTGTGAACCTTTAACTTATGCAACATTAGTTATAGATGAGCGAAATGATGTCCTCCAACCTACAGTCATAATATTGAATTTCAAGAGGAAGATGATGTTTCATATAACCCAATAATGAGAAAGAAGGAGATGATGTGTAAACTAACTTTAGTAAATTTGATTAAGCATGTGAAGATATTAGGAATGACATATTTAATAGGGAATTGATGATTTATCCAACAATGATCTAGAGGTTTATGATGATCATATAAACTTGATTAATGAGAGTTCATACTAAAAAGGAAAGCCCAAATTTCATGATTTTATTGTTGTCATTAACTTATATGTCAAAATTGAAATTAAATGAAATGGTCCTTAATACAATCGAAACATTTAAAGGGGAAATAGGAAAAACTTAAGCATGTAGGAAATGTTTAAGTAAATTTTCATTACAAATCGAAGAACAATAATAGAAGTTGGGTGTAGGAATAATTGCACTTGTAGATTTCATGTTAATCTCACTTAACAAAGAGAAGAATTTTGGATTAAAACTTTTTAGAGAAGTAGTAGATAGTAAAGACAAAAAAATGCATATGTAGGAGGTGATATCACATATATGCCCTTTATTACTGCCATTGTTTTTGGTAGATAACACTGATGAATATATGCATAGATGCTTCTTAAATAAAATATATATAAGATGCTATCGAATAGTGACCAACCTAATATTTGTTATATAATTTTTACTCTATAGCTTGTTAGAGTCAATCTCATTTCATCAACCATCCAATTTCTAAAGTAATGGTTGGTAGATCAAAGAATAAAAAGGATTAAAGAACTAAGATAAAAGTGTAAAGACAACATCTTTAAAAGAAAAAGAGACATACAAATGTAGTAAATGCAATGAAAAAAGTTATAAGTTGTCACTAATGCAATTATTTGGTCAAATATGATAAATATCTTTTAACTATTTTAATTTTTTTTGGTTTCCATACAAATTGACTTTAATATTAATGTTCTCTTATGTTAGATTACATGTATTGTAGGGATTCTTCTCAAATTATGGCTTCTTAATAAAGTCAAGTCATTAGTTTATTAATGTCTTAAAATGACATTAAGGGTAGAGGCAATGGAAATACATGCAATAAGTTAATGGGTAGTAAAGGTATCAAGGCAAAGGAAAGAGAAAGGAATCATTGAAAGTAGAAGATAATCTTGCTCCTCCAATAAAGAGAAAAGAAGTAATTAACTGCTAATAGCTTTTGGATTAAAGAACAATAATAGAAGTTGGGTGTAGGAATAATTGCACTTGTAGATTTCATGTTAATCTCACTCAACAAAGAGAAGAATTTTGGATTAAAACTTTTTAGAGGAGTAGTAGATAGTAAAGACATAAAATGTGTATGTAGGAGGTGATATCACATACGTGCCCTTTATTACTGCCATTGTTTTTGATAGATAACACTGATGAATATATGCATAGATGCTTTTTAAATAATATATATATAAGTTGCTATCAAACAACGACCAACTTAATATTTGTTAAATAATTTTTACTCTACACCTTTTGAGAGTCAATCTCATTTCATCAACCATCCAATTTCTAAAGTAATGGTTGGTAGATCAATGAATAAAAAGGATTAAATAACTAAGATAAAAGTGTAAAGGAAACATCTTAAAAAAAAAAGAGACATACAAATGTAGTAAATGTAAAAATCGTTAACGCAATGAAAGAAGTAATAAGTTGTCACTAATGCAATTATTTGGTAAAATATGATAAATATCTTTTAACCATTTTAATTTTTTTTGGTTTCCATACAAATTGACTTTAATATTAATGTTCTCTTATGTTAGATTACATGTATTATGGTGATTCTTCTCAAATTATGGCTTCTTAATAAAGTCAAGTCATTAGTTTATTGATGTCTTAAAATGACATTAAGGGTAGAGGCAATGGAAATACATGCAATAAGTTAATGGGTAGTAAAAGTATCAAGGCAAAAGAAAGAGAAAGGAATCATTGAAAGTAGAAGATAATCTTGCTCATCCAATAAAGAGAAAAGAAGTAATTAACTACTAATAGCTTTTGGACCAACATGAAGGCCAAACCTTAAATTCTTTTAGTTTATAAGTTAAAGACAGATATAGAGTTATAAGTGGTATTAGCGTTTGCACTACTATTTTTATTTTTTGTTAAATCTATAATATTTTGCTTATATAGAGGGTATATTTTTGATAGAGTAATAATTATGATTAGTTAGATACTTCTTTCTAAAAGCTTGTACTTGGCTAAACACACACCGTGTATTTATTTTGTATAGCTTCTAAATTGAATAATATCATATTTGATCTTATTATAAATTCTTAAATTCATGAAATAAATTATAAATTCATTAATTCCACGATTTATAAATGGTATAAAAAGATAAAACAACGAAAAAATATTAATTAGTTAGTATTTACTTAACAAAACTTTAATTCCAAAATTAGAAAGGAAGAAAATGCTAATTATAATATATTAAGAATATAACATATAGAAATCACCAAATATCAAAAGGATTAAAGAAATAAGATGAAAGTGTAAAGGCAACATCTTTAAAAGAAAAAAAGACATACGACTGTAGTAAATTAAAAAATTGTTAATGTGATGAAATAAGAAATAAGTTATAAGTTATAGCTAATGCAATTATTTAGTCAAATATGATAAATATCTTTTAACCATTTTAATTTTTTAGTTTTCATACAAATTGAATTTATGATTAATGCTCTCTTATGTTAGATTACATGTATTATGATGATTGTTCTCAAATTATGGCTTCTTAATAAAGTCAAGTCATTAGTTTAGTGATGTCTTAAAATGACATGAAGCGTGGAATCAATGAAAATACATGCAATAAGTTAATGGGTAGTAAAGGTATCGAGGAAAAGGAAAGAGAAAGGAATCATTGAGAGTAGAAGATAATCTTGCTCCTCCAATAAAGAGAAAATGAGTAATTCTTTTGGACCAATATCAAGGCCAAACCTTAAATTCCTTTGGTTTATAAGTTGAAGACAGACACAAAGTTATAAATGGTATTAGTTTATACACTACTTTTGTTTATTTTATGTTAAATCTATAATATATTTTTTATACGGAGGGTATATTTTTTATAGAGTATATGCTTATGATTGTTTAGATACTTCTTTCTAAAAGCTTGTACTTGGCTAAACACACACCGTGTACTTGTTTCATATAGCTTTTAAACTAAATAATATCATATTTGATCCTACTGTAAATTCTTAAATGCATGACATAAATTATAAGTTCATTAATTCCATGATTTCTAAGTGGTATATAAGGATAAAAAAGAAAAATATTGATTAGTTAGTATTTACTTAATATAACTTCAATTCCAAAATTAGAAAGGTAGAAAATACTAATTATAGTATAGTAAGAGTATAAGATATACAAATATCAAAATATAAATTATTAAAGAAATTTCTAGTAGAAGTACTAATATGAGTGTGTTTGTAAAGGTGAAAATTAATAATTTCATATTATTATTACAAAATATGTAATATTGTACAGAACATAAAGATAAAGATAAAAAAAGGGAAAGATAACCATATAGGTAATCAACACCTAAAGCTATAAACATTTGTAACTAACTATACAAATAAAACAAATCAAAATAAAACCATAAGGGCTAAGATTTATCATTAACAGTCCCCTTCAAGCTCATAATGGAAAAGCGAGGAGTTGTAGCTTAGATTTATAGCCTTCATAAAGCGAAGGCCCTAATGATTTTATAAGCATATCCACAACTTGATTCAGACTAGAGATATACTTAATTTAGAACTTTTATTCTCCCACTAATTCATGCACAAATAGATAATATAACTCCACAAATTTCATTTGAGAATGAAAGATGAGATGATTGGTAAGGTAAATTTCTCCAATGTCATCACACTAGAGAATCGGAGGGGAAAAAGAACTGAAACCAAGTTCACCAAGTAAAAAAGTAATCCATATTAATTCAGTAGTAGAATTATCAAAGCCTTATACTTACTTTTAGTAGAAGACCTTATAATAGTATGCTGCTTCTTAGTTGCCCATAAGATAAGATTAATACCAAAATAAATAGAATAAACATTAGTATATTGTTGATCATCTAAGCATCATCTCCAATCTCTATTAATATAAAATTGCAATTGATTGGAGAAATTTTAAGCAATAAACAACCATTATAAAGAGTATGTTTGAGATACCAAAGCAACCTTTTAGTTTCCTTTCAAAGGTCTTCATTTGGCGAGTGTATGACATTGCATAATTTGTTCATTGAAAATACGATGTATGGATGGGTGAGAGCCAAATATTGAAAAGCACTAACCACTTTTCTATAAAGCTCATCACTATGAAAATGTTTGGTGAGTGGATGATGGATCATGTTTTCGGAACTCAACTCTTACTTGCGAAAACATGAACGCGAGCGTGTGTGCATACTACCTTGAAGGGTTATAATATTTTTTTTTCATTTCCCATTCTTAATCCATTTGAACCCCTATTAGACATTATCAATTCATTTTCATTCTCATAACATCCCAAAATTTACTCACAACTTGTTCCATTTCGTGCCCGCTAAAACAGCCACTATGCTTGAACTCATTTCTCCTGTTTGCGAAAAGAATTTGGAAACCTTAAAATCATAATTTCAATTTGACTTTTTCATATAAATCATATCTCTATGTCTCTTGTTTAATTTGAAGCAAGAATCACCTCAAACGGAGTTCTATAGCTCAAGATATCATCAAAATACCAAGATGTACTCATATCTCAATCATGCTCTCTCAACCGACCTCTTACTTGATTTAATGCCAAATGATACAAATTTTTTGGGAGAGAAAGATACATATCCTAGAAATCCATTGGTCCAAGAATCACCTCAATTGGAGGTCGGATGAGGGAGTTATGCTCAAAGGAATAAACCATGTTTAAACCCTAAATCAAATTGAACATACTTTGGCGCGATTGCCATAACTTTCATCACAAACTTCGGATTGACTTCGTTCTTACACCCTTAGAAAGTAAACTTCAATAGCTACAACTATCATGAAGACTACAAAGTCTGAATCGCCCTCTAACAGTGTGAACCATCACAATCTTTCCAGTGACATGAATCGACCAAATGCACCATTTCACCCGAGAGTGTCTGTTAAACGGACATCCATAACGGACATGGATTGGGCAAGGGGTCCCAAATGACTCGAGAGTGTCATGGGCTTTCCCAAAGCCCTTCATGCCCTCTTTCATTCTTCCTAACTCCTTCCTAACATCAAATACACTTGTAATCTTGCAATATTCACTTATTCTAGTGCAAATTCAATTCATAACACTCCAACATCAATCTTATTTCACCAAACTATCAATCCCTAATCTAATCAAAATCATAATTTCTCATCAAAACCATGCATTCTTATCAATTACCATTACTATTACACACATAAAAACCTAGGCCTCATGCCAACTTGTAACATTCATATCTCATGATTCCAATGTCCAAATTTTACAAACTTTATAGCGTTGGAAAGCTATAAAGACAACTACAACTTCCTAGAATACAAGTTGGGCTAATTCGTTCTAAATTCCTCCAGAATTTCAATGGAAGTCCCCAACATCTTATCTTCTGAAAACTTGAACTTCTTCAAATTCACTTGCTCTATTACAATATCATTTTTATTCTTGTCCATTCAACTACCAATTT
>JAOTAW010071036.1:0-10872 GCA_025629945.1 Erythroxylum savannarum
AATTTTAGAAGTTGGCGTGTCCGCGTGTCCGTGTCCGTGTCGTGTCCCGTGTCCGTGTCCGTATCCGTGCTTCTTAGTTTAAAGAAAAGGTTTATAACAATTCAAAAACGACGTCTAACTGTCATTAATTAAGATAATAGGATTGACTATGATAACCGAGACAAATACTACGATTAATTAAATTAGTACCATTGAAGTCTTCCATATTATTTCGAACATAGGTCAAGTTTCCCCTGTCAATAATAGATTCATTTCAACCTATTTCATCTCAATGAAAAGGAGTTTCATTTCATCTATTCATAGCTTGTTATGGTACGAGTACAATTACATGATACTATGATACATATAAATTTAGTGCTATTTATTTAATATTCTCGTATCTCCAACTTCTCTGCAAAGAAAGAGATCGAGTTCCTACTGGTTAGACTCAAAGTGCTTACTCTGAAGGACAAATTGTTTTATTGGTTCTTTTTCCTGAGATGTTTTAATAATAACAAAGATACAATAAAATAATCCAATTCGTGTCTGCCACTTTGCTTCGAATGTGACTTCTAAATTTATGAGTTTATTATGTATTTTATCACTCATCCTGTAACCATTAAATCAACTTCTTCAATAAACAATCCGTAGCTGAAGTTACCAAGGTATCATTAGCCATTCTAGACATAGAGAAATGCTTGAATTCCAACAACCATCTCTTCTTCATGCAGAATCACAATGCAAATGTAATATGTAGTGCATTGACGGCGACAAATTCAACATGGTGCAAAGAAGTCAGTAGTTTGCCTTCTCCTTCAATTGGCCAAAACCTATCTCATCTTCTTAAAAGCAGTCAGTACTTTGCCTCAAATTTGTAAGGTCTAGTAACTTTTTACAATGCCCATATTCCTTGAAGACCCAATCCTAGTTACTAGATAAAGTACTCATCTATTCCCCTCCTAAATCATTAACTCAAAATTACAGAAATCAGTAAACACTTTATGTTTCCAGCAACGAAAAGGATACTCTCATGAAAAGAAAATACATTTCTCTAGATTCAATATCGAAGAACATAAATTTCAAACTTTTTGCTTAGAAGATTTTGAGACGAAGGTGAGAAAGTGAAGATCGTTAGGATCGTTAACAGCTCCATCTCCATGACACTTTCTCCAAAGCCCTAGAAAGAAAGCACACAGAAGCGAAGAGATTAGAGCGTGAAATTCATATGAAAACCAGTAAAGAAAAATAAAGAAGGAAACAATCATAGAATCTAACCAAGTATTGAAAAGGCTTCAGCTTGAGCTCGACGGAAGAGAGAAGGAGATCAAAGGATTATGAAAGAAGGAAAATGGTTTGGTAGTTAAGAGGAGAAATCGTTGTTCGGGCTTTGGTTACGGTGCTGCTCCGGCGATGACTAGATCCTGACAAGGCCAACCTGATTTGGATGATTCCCAACTGGTTACGAAGAGTAAAGAGAAAATGCAAGACCCTTCTAGAGAAAACAAGAGAGACGAGTGAGAGGTTTGGGCAAAGTTAACATTTTGGATTTGGGATAATCAGCTAATTACCCCAAATGCTGGTGTGGAGGAGCTTATTGATTTTAGCTGGTTGGGTTGGTTGATTCAACCCAACCAGCCAATTAATCAAACACATTTATAGTTATTTGACTTAGTCAAACAGCTGATTTTGGCTGATCAGGTAATTTTTTAGCTGATCTACCTGATCAACTATTATCTAAACACGCCTTAATTCTTTTTTTTTTAACGAAAATACAAATGTTACGTGTTACGTTAACAAAATGATGATGTGATATGCACGTTTGAGATACATTAACATATAGTGACACATGAAATAATTTAGGTCCTACAAAATTGACATACATGTATCATTAATAAGTCATCTTATTTGATTATAAAATTGTTAATAATAGAAAGAGTTAAATGATAAATTACCAAATCAATCCAATTACTTATTTTTATCATTTTGTATAATTTCAAATATCAGAGGTATACTAAAATATTAATAAATATCAATAAATCATACAACATAAAATAACATTATATTAGTGGATGTAAATTATACATATGAAACGTTCATAAACTTATAGATGTTGTTAAATAAATATACTCATAAATTTTTACTTGTAAATATGAGGTTTTGAATATGAAATTAACATTGTTTACTTTTCTGACATTAGATTTACCTTCACAAAAATCACTATTACAACAATAACAACCTCAGTAAACAAGACTCTTCATTTTGCGATGGTTGGGGAGGGACATCAATTATACGCAGCCTTCGCTTTGTATTTTACAAATAAGCTATTTTCATCACTTGAACCAGGGACGGAGCTACAATGGGGGCAAGTGGGGGCACTTGCCCCCACTGGCTCCAACAAATTTCATGCAAAAAAATTATTATTTTAAGTTTTGGCCCCACAAAAAAAATAAAATTTTGTTCCCATTAAAATTTTACCCCCATTAAAAATAAAATTTTTCCCTTATTAAAATTTTGCCCCCACTTAAAAATATTATGGATCTGCCCCTGATTCAAATCGTGACCTTTTGATCACAAAGGAATAAGGCTCACCCTCTTCATAAAAATCACTCTTAAAGGAACATAATCACTTTCAAATATTACATTCAAATAATTAAGTTTATTAGTAGCATATTCATAATCCAACATTGTTCTTTAAAAAACGTATTTCTGTCACATTTAATCTATTAATATTTAAATCATGATAAACTGATAAAATATGTTGTGAAAGTGAAATGAAATGTTTAAAGATGAGTGACAAAATTGAGATAAGTTTACTTATAATTTACACTCACTAATATATCAATACTTATTATCATATGATTAATAAATCCCTATTGTTACTTTCGGCATACTTATGATATCCAAAGTCATCAAAACTAATAAAGAATGATAGCTAGATTAATTCTAACAACTCTTTTATTTATGAATTCTTCCTATTGTTAATAGTTTTTATCAAATATTTCAAATTAAAACAAGAAGAATTATTAATAACATATATAACAATGTAAATAAATTGATTAAAATATTAACAAGACATCTAAACGCATATATGATATTTGTAGGACTTATACTAATATTTTATATATTTATGTCACGTTATTATAATATTTACGTGACATATCATATTTATGTTTTTTTTGTTAATAAGGTTAACAAAAAGAATTTAATTCTAAAAATTAATAATAAAATTTATTTTAGAAAAAAATTTCTAGACAAAGTAGGAAAGAAATGAAAGAAATTAAGTAAAGTTTGAATAAGAAACAAATAAAATAAAGTAGGAAATTATTCAAAAATCTCCCTGAGTAGATAATGCGTGATCACGTACTAGTCAATATTAAATTTTGTCCAATTAGAAAAAAATCAAGATAAGAATGTTGGATAAGGCATGATCATATATTGGTCAATATATCGTCCTGCCTAAAGAGAAAGGAATGTAGAGAGGAATGTTGGATAAGGCAAGACTGCTTGATAGTGAATATCCTATAATGGAAAAGAATTCAAATGTCTCACCATTCACCCCCACTTGTCAAAGAACTCAACCACAGCTTATTCAAGCTCTATATCATGAAAGTAATATAAATGATCAACAACATTATATTACCCATCCATAATAGTAGTTCAATAACATAGGCATTGTCATTGATTTTTCCTTTAATTATGAATAAACCATACTTCTTTTGTTCTAGTTTATGATGACCTCCAACAATTTGATTCTTGCTTAAGAAAACCATAGCTTCATCTACAACATTAAACACTGAAGCTCTCATATATGGATCAACCTTCTCATGAGCTCTTTCATTCTTTTTTTTTAATACCTATATTTAAATCTCTTATGCGTTTTCATCTAACTTTGCTACACTAGGAGAAAGGTTAGAAGATTTAGTCAATTTAATAAAATCAAGAGTAGATTAGATACTGTGGGGTAAACCACAGAAAATAACAATCAACCAATGACACTATAGAATACATTGTTGTTGGAAAATTTGTCTCACGCAATTGAGAATTTCCAACTTTTAGGTTTGTCACTGTATATGCATCTTATCAAATTACTCAAAGTCCCATTCACTACCTCAGTTTGGCCATTGTTTTGTACATCTATAGTGCTACTATACTTAAGAGAAGAATCAAATAATCCCTACAAGGTCCTGCAAAAGTGACTCAAAAATTTATGCTATGATCATAAGTAATGGATTTAGGAATATTATAGAGTCGTCCCACTTCTCTAAAAAAATAGCTTGGCAACAACTGTAACATCTGCCATCTTCTTATAAGGGATAAATTGTGTCATTTTAGAAAACCTATCCACAACCAAAAAAATAGAATCTATACCTCTTTGTGTTATTAGAAGACCTAATACAAAATCCATGGACAAATCATCATAAATAACATTAGGAACTGATAATAATATGTACAAACTAGCATTTAAACCATGTCCTTTATAAGCTTGACAAACTTGGCACTTCTCCATAATAATAACAATGTCTCTTCTCATCTTTAACCAATAGTTTCTCTTTCTCACCTCTTTAAGAGTCTTTTCTCTACCAAGGTGACTAACTAAGCCTCCCCCTAACAAAGTTAATTTCCTTTCATAAAAGACCCATCATGTATATGGAAATCATCATGAGAATTTTTCAACCAACATAAGTCTCATATCTCTCTAAAATCTGCATCACTCTTATATAAATTATTCAAATACTTAAGACCCTCAACCTCCATACTCAAGGTCTTCATTATAGCCACCTTTCTACTTAATGCATTAACAACTGCATTATTCTTCTCCTTCTTATGCATCAATTCATATGGGAACTCGTCAATAAAAATTGACCACCTAACATGCATCTTCTTTCTCAATTGCCTTTAACTTTCTAAACACTTCAAAGCTTAATGATCAGTGTACAAAATAAATGCCTTCCTAACTAAATAATGTTCCTGCATCTTTAAAGTTCTCACAACATCATAAAATTTTTTATTTTTGGGTGTAAATAATGTATATGAGCTCATATGCTCTCTAGTATGCCCCTTCCTAATCATCTCCTCTACTTTCTCCACCAAGATTTCATTTTCCGTTAGACTTATACACTAATGCGGTAAATTAGCTAAACTAGCCTCAAGAATTAAATCAATGTAATGTTGGCCATCTCTTATGGGAGGTAATCCATTAGGTAACTCATTGGGTATTATGTCCCCAAATTCTTTTAATATTGGTTGCATTTTTAAAAGAATATCATCTTCTCTCTTGTTACTCTCTTCTTCCCCTTTCATTATCAACAAGTGTACCTCCCTTATTTCTTTGATCTCATCAACAAAACTTCCTCTATTATTTTCCAATTCTAACAATGGCTTCTTTATCCTATTAGGTTCTCTTTTCTCCTGTAAGTACCAAGTTATGCTTCACAACATTCTTCACAAATTGATAAATATTCTCCCTTCTTGAGTGATATGCATCAATATTATATTATCATGGTCTACCAAACAAAATTTGAAATATCCATATCAACAACATCACAATAATGTCCATATGATTGTTTACCAATAGAAAATGGCACCTTATACCTTTCCGTGACATGTATATCATTAATGGTTGTAATATGTGATATTGTAGGGTTTAAGCTTAGACTCGGTTGATAACTTTAGTTTCTTGACCACCAATTTACTAATGATATTCTCCTGGCTACCACCGTTAATGATCAGCTCATAAAGAGTTTCTTGTATCATTGTCAATATTTATACTCCTTTTTAGAAATTATTAATCTCCTAATAAATTCAACAAAATCATGTTCTTCTCCTTTAGGATGTTCACAATCTTCCCCATCTGGTCTATACTCTGCTTCCTTAGTATCTCCAGCTACCTGCTCCACTTTGTTATCAAATTTTTTCCTCGGACATCATTAAAATGTTGGCTTAGTTCCCCACATTTAAAGAACTTTAAAGGAGCCTATTTTGCATAAGGGTTGGCAAGTTTAGTAACTGGTGTAACTTGTTTGCTAGAATTTCTACCATTGTTATTTCCCTTTATGTCGTTAACATATGTGGGAGTAGAGCTAACAACTTCTTTTCCTTTTTAACTTATCATTCTCTTATTATTCCACATTCTCCTATAATCTCGTGACCTCTTATCGATCAACATTTTGGCCCTCATAGCCAAATTATTTACATCATAAACATTTAAGGCCATTTGAATCCAAATTTATCTCGAATTGTTGGATTCAAGCCTCTCAAGTTATTAACTTGCAATTGTTTGCTTTGTGTCAAATTATTTTGAGCTACCAATCTTATAAACTCATCAGTATACTCATAAATAGTCTTAATCCCTTGAATATAGATATAATAAGCATCAAAAAAATAATGCTTATAATCTAGAGACAAAATTTGTCTCCTCAATAATTATGTCATCCTTGCCTAAATAGACACTAAATCACGCCCACCTTTTAACTTATTCTCCTTCAATTGATTCCACCAAATAGCAGCTCCTCCTTTAAGTCGATAAGTAGTTAACTTTACTTTCCTCTCGTATGGAATTTCAGTATTATAACAGAACCTTTTACTTTTTCTAATCAATCTAAAAAGGCTTATGTATCAAGTTCACCGCTAAAGAAAGGAATATATTTATCTTTAGTTTGTTCTCATGACCACTCCAACCTTGTCAATAATGATCTCCTCTTGAGATGGTTTTTTTCATGATCACTGGAATCGACAACTCTCATTAAAGGTTTGGAATTTGAGATCGTGCAGAGGTAACTTTCCAGTCAACTATTTCCCCAAATCTCTGGTTATCGTCATCTCTCATTAATGTCTACAATTATCATATGATTGTAGACAACTGTTGTTCCATATTACGAATAATTGTCCCGTATTATTTTATTCTTCTCTAAACATCAAATAATCCTTGAATGTCATCATTAGGATTATTTTTCATTGTCAGAAAGAAAAAGCTCTCTGAGAGTCAAAGCTCTGATACCACCTAACACAGTGAAAAAGATAAATAAACACGATTTAAATTCATAAATTGTAGGATAAAAATTCTCAAAGAGAAGATAAATTTTATTGATGGAGAGTTATCTTCATCTCTCTCAAAAGTTGTTTGAATAGGTTTATTAAACCGTAATTCATATTAGGAAGAATTATAAACAAAATAGGAAACTTTAATTCATCTTAGGAAGAATTCTAAAAGAAATAGGAAACTCTAATTTTCCTTAGGAAGACTTCTAAAATAAATAGAAAACTTTATTTTATTTTAGGAAGACTTCTGGACAATCTGAAAAAGGAATCAAAGAGATTAGGTAAAGTTTGAAATAAGAAAAAAATGAAATAAATTAGGAAATTATTTAAAAATTTTGCAAAGAGGATAAGGCATGATCACATGCTATTTAATATTCCATTCTACCTAATTAGAAAGTCCAGAGAAGAATATTGGATAAGGTGTGATCATGTGCTAGTCAATGCATCATTTTGCCCAAAGGGAAAAAAATCCAAAGAGGAATATTGGGTAAAGTAAGATCATGTGCTATTGAATATCCCATTATTATGTGTAAGAATTCAAATGCCTCATCATTAAAGAATTTTATACTTTTGTGAGAACTTTGAAGATGTGGGAACATTATTTAATTAGGGAAGCATTTATTCTATAATCATCAAGCTTTGAAGAATTTGCGAAGTCAAAGGCAATTGAGAATGAATATGCATACTATATGGTAAGTTTTTATAAGCAAGCCCCTATATAAATTAATGCACAAGAAGGGGAAGAATGATGTGGTCGCTGATGCATTAAGTAAAAGGGTGGCCATATAGAAGATTTTGGGGATAAAGGTTAAGGGTCTTTAGTATTTGAAGGAGCTATATGAGAGTGATGGAAAATTATGGGATTTATTTTTGGTGAAAAGGTCTTATGATGATTTCCATGTATATGATAGGTTTTTTGTGAAAGGAAATTAACTTTGTCTTCAAAGACCTTCACTTAGGGAGAAGGTGATTACAAAATTGCATGAAGAAGGCTTAGTTGGTTACCTTAGTAGAGACAAGACTCTTGAAGAGGTAAGAAAGAGATATTATTGGCCAAAGATGAGGAAATACATTGTTACTATTATGGAGATGTGCCAAATTTGTCAAGTTTATAAGGGGCATACTTCAAAAGTTAGTTTATACATGTCATTGTTAGTTCCTAATGCTATTTGGGAGGATCTGTCCATAGATTTCATATTGGGGCTTCTAAAAACACAAAGAGGTATAGATTCTACCTTTGTGGTTGTGAAAAGTATTTCTAAAATGACATAATTTATCCCTTGTAAGAAGTGGGCAGATGCTACAGTGATAGCCAAGGTATTCTTTAGAGAAGTGTTGTGACTCCACGATATTCCTAAATCCATCAATTTTGATTGTAACACCAAAATTTTGGGTCACTTTTGGCGAACCTTATGATGGTTATTTGATTCTTCTCTTCAATATAGTAACACTGAACACCCAAAAATAGATAGCCAGATAATGTTAGTGAAATAGATCTTGGATAATTTGGTAAGATGTATATGCTTGACAAATCAAAAATTTTAGATTTCTTAATTGTACAAACTGAATTTGCCTACAACAATAAAGTTCATAGTGCCATTGGGCGATCATCATTTTCTTTGGTTTACAGAAAAGCACCTAATCATGCTCTTGATCTTATTAAACTGTCTAAATCTTCTAACATTTCTTCTAGTGTTACAAAGTTAGCAAAAGAGGTACAAAAGATTCATGTGGAGGTGAAAAAGAAGATTGAAAGAGCTAATGAGAAGTACCAGGCTAAGGTTGATCTGCATAGGAGAGCTTAAGCTTTTATTGCTAGAGATAAAGTTATGGTTTTCTTAAGGAAAAATTGAACGATTGGAGATCATCATAAACTACAACAAAAGAAATATGGTTCGTTCATAATTAAAAGAAAATTTAATGCTAATGCTTACGTTAACGACCTTTATGGATGGGCAAAATCTCTCCAACTTTCGGTATTGCTGATCTTTTTACTTTTATTATACGAAACTTAGATACATTGACAATAACTCATGGTCGAGTTCTTTGATAAGTGAGAGTGAATTGCGAGGCAATTGAATTATAGGATAGAATGAGATATTTACTAGCACGTGATCTCGTCTTATCTAATATTAACCTCTTCATTGCTTTCTCTTTGGACAGAATGGTACATTGGCTAGCAAGTGATCACGTCTTATCTAATATTCTTCTCTGGATTTCTTTCTGATTAGGCATAATTGAATATTGACTAGATTGATATCACGATTTATCCAACATCCTTTTTTGCGAATTTTTAAATAATTTCTTATTTTATTTTATTTTTTTCTTATTTCAAACTTTATTAAATCTCTTTTATTCTTTTCTTATTTTGTTTAGAAGTCTTCCTAAGATAAATTAGAGTTTTCTCTTTTTTTTAGAAGTCTTCTTAAGATAAATTAGAGTTTCTTATTTCTTTTAAAATCATTTCTAAAATGAATTAGAGAATTTTATTTTGTTTAGAATTTTTCCTAAGCTGAATTCAGTGTTATGGGTACCATGCCATACCGGCCGGTACGGCAAAAAACAGAACCGGTACGGCTGTTGAAGTAACAATCAAAAATTTCGGTGGGTACCGGGCCGATTACCGACCGGTACCCACAATTCCGGTAACTTTTGGGCCATTTTGGAAAAATCCGATTTCTTCAGGGACCTAACTGTAAAAAAACAAACATAAACCTAAAAAATCTACCCGCACCCCCTGGACTTTCTGCCTCGGTTTCTCCTTCTTCTCTCTGCTTCGGTTTCTCCTTCTTCTCTTGGCCGCTGCTCCTCCCTCCTCAGATCTGGTCTCGCCGTCTCCTCGCCGTCCCCTCCTCGCCGTCGACGTGTTCTCCAGTCCTCCTCCTTCGTCTTCGACCGGTAGTTTGTTCTCCAGTCCTCCTCCTCCTCGTCGGTGGTTTGTCGCCGCCTTCGTTCCTTGTCGTCCTCCTCGTCGGCAATCGCTCCTCCTCGTCACCGACACGACCAGCTTAGCTCCGCCGGAGCACACGACGACATCGACCCATATTGACACCGAAGACCCGATAGTGTTTGGGGTGTGTGTTTTTTATTTTTGTTTAATTTTTCATGCATTTTGACAATTATTACTTCTGTGATTGTGTTGATTGTTGGAATATGGTAGATTGGAGGTTAAAAATTGTTGTTATTTTGTTGGATTTGGGGGAAAATGGAGTAGTGGATTTCAGTAGAGAAGGAGGTTAACCGAATGAATATTGGGCAAATTTTTGGATGTGGAATTCGGTTGAATTTTCATTGCTTTGGATTTGGAATTTTCAATTTTGGATGATGTTGATTTCGGATCAACCGAAAATGTGGTTTGTAATTTTTGTGATTTGTGATTTATAATCAACCGAAAATTGGAAGTTTGAAATTGGACTGTGGAATTTGATTTTAGCATTTTGGAATTGGGAATTGGAAATTGGAAGTAGATTGGAAATTAAATTTGGAATTGAAATTGGAATTGGAATTGAATTTTGTATTTGGATTGAAAATTAAATTTGGAATTGAAATTGAATTTGTGAATTGGATTGGAAATTAAATTTGGAATTGGAATTGGATTTTGGAATTAGATTGTAAATTAAATTTAGAATTGGATTCGGATTTTGGCATTTTGCATTTTGGAATTGAAAATTAGAAGTCAATTACAAATGAAATTTGAAATTGTGATTTATTGATTATTAAATGGTGGAAATTGGCATGTGATTTATTATTATATTAATATTGAATTGTGAATCATTGTTCATTGATCAATGAAATTGAATTTGAGTTTGAGCAATTGAATTTGAGAATTGAGATTGAGTTTGATAATTTGAAATG
>JAOTAW010071107.1:0-10856 GCA_025629945.1 Erythroxylum savannarum
GTCATGACTCAAACGTCAGTCAGCTGGGTTTGGACAGATTAGATAGATTTTGTGTATTTCCTCTTTCATGTAGCACTCTTGTATTAGGCCATGATGATGTACATGTAGGGAATGTTGAAAGACATACTGTAGATCTTCAGGTTTTTTAAAAATGAAATAAGAAAATTTTGGGTTTTAAAATATTGTGACTTTCTTAATAACATTCATAAGAGAACAAAGATATATGATTCCATGTTAAGTGAATGTAGTGAACTTTAACGTAGCATACCATTATCATAGGATACATACTAGAATATCCTCAGGATGTCCCGGTATGTACCCTACGGTAAGGGGGCACCACATCTTGAGCTGCTATTTATGTTTATTGCTTGTTGTAGTCTCGGAACTGTGTTATAATTTCCTCCATTTCCTATGTTCTTCATTATATTTCCTCAACTTAACATGGTGCTCCCATTAGACATCACTATGGCTTCTAGTTTGCGAGTTAACATGTAAGCTTAATGTAACGAGTAAGGTTCACACAATTTCACAATCACTTCAATCTCTGGTTTGAGTCCTGTAAGAAAGAAACCAATAAAATACTCTTTTGGTTTCGATAACCGGTTGGAGTGATGGTCAAATTGAACGTAGTAATCCAGCACTATTCCATCTTGTTTTAATTCTTTGAAATCTCCTACCAGTCGTTACAAATTTTTGTATCAAATCTCTATTTGAGGGCCTTGGTGAACTCCTTCCAATCGACCATTTCCACCTTATGGAGATTCTTGATCTGTAACTAATACCATTCTTGAGCTCTTTTGTCCATATGTAAAATTGCTATACTCACCTTTGTTCTCTTTGGAGTTTGATCTAACTAGAAAAATTGTTTACAGCGATACAACCACAATTTGATGTTGTCGTTGTTAAATAAAGGGAACTCAATCTGACTTAACATTTCATGGTTTCTTCGAGCCTGTACATCTTCACCCTTCTTGTACCTTCTACCATTGATTTCTTCCCTGAACTGATTGTTCTAATAGCAAATATTTTAAATTTTTTTATGTGTTTACGTTAACGTTCAAAAGAAGAGAGAGAAAGGAAGAGAGATACACAGAAGAAGAGAGAGAGAGAGAGATACACAATTTTGAGAGAATATTAGAGGAGCAAGACAATATCTATTCTGTTACATGCTTCCCACTATCTATTACTATAATGTCTTAAATACACGTAAGGTGTGACTAATATAAGGGCTGGCTTCTGATAACAATGATGTGGGTTTATTTAAACGTTGTGTTGTTATGTAATAGTTCGAACGATGACGTTTTCATTAATTTTTTAGCTCATCCAAAATTCCCTGGTGGAGTCGTCTTCTTCATTTTTCTCTGCAACATGCTCCTCTTTGAAAACATTTTTGCCCCTTGATCAAGCTGCAACGCCTTCACTTTAAGCCTAGGTTTTAGGTTTGTGTTTTTAGGTGATGAGTCTTATTTCATATATTTTCATGGCTAAAAGCCCAAATTGGGGCTTAACCCTTTTGAGTTTGATCTATTTGGGACTTAAAGTTGAAACCTGCTTAACAAAGGGCTAAAATTTCACGAGTTTGCTCAATTAAAGACTTTTTTTTATAGAAATTAGGATGTCTTTACACACATCGTTACAATATACAAAATGGCACCGTTACTATTATTTTAAATGTCAAATTTAAAATAGTACAAGCTTGTGTGGTGTTTTAAGTTTTAACCTTTAGATGTTAGTAAATTTGGTAAAGTAAAAAGAGAAACCCATTCTATAAAAGTTATAGAGAACCTTAAATTTTCCATCGTCTTCCCTCTTGGACGCATCTTTACCACTGGCCAATCCTAGCTCCAGCCTTCGTGAAAAGGTTGTCAAGCATCAAAACTATTGCCCGATCTGCTCTTCTTCCTTCGTTGAGCTAATGTCTTACTTGGTTGACACACCTTCAACATTGCCCAATCTGCACTCCAATCTTCATTGAAGGGGTTGGCTTGCCTAGTTCATGCATCATCTCTTGAAACTAAGGTAAGTCCTAGAATTAAGTATTAGCCATTAGACTTAAAAGTGGTAAAACATTTGATTCTGAGAGGTCTAAGGTTAGAGCGGTAAAAAGAAGAGAGTGAAAAGATTATAGTAGTCTGAGGAAGATAGTATGAATAAGATGGGCAGAAGCAAACTGGTATTAGTTTCATCTTCTACCAAAAATGGTTAAAAGCATTCACTTTAAACCACTATCAAATCCTAGCAGTTACCCATTCTGTAACCTCAGATGCTAAAGAAAATAATAGAAAACTTCAAGTATGAAATATTTTAAAGAAGTTGCATATTAATATACCCTTCATATATATTGAGTAAGTTTGAAGAAGATTATCTCTAAAAAATTAAACTTAAGGATTATGCTATGGTTCCTTTGAGTAACTTGCATGACCAATTACCTATACAGATAAAGGATGTTGGGAGTTTTATGATTCCATACCATTTGAGTGCTTATAATGTTATTAATTGTTTATGTTTGCTAATGTTAATCTAATGACTTTATCTCTTTTTAAGTAGCGTAGAATAGGTGAATTGAAGCCTACTATAGTGTCAATCTAACTTGTATCGGTTTATAAAGTACCTAACTAGGGTAATGGAAGATGTACTTGCTAAAGTAGAAATTTTCATTTTTCCTACCAATCAGAGCATAATAAAAAAGCAGTTGGACTTACAAAATCTTAATTTGATGCTTTTAATTCTGTTGCCCTCCTACATTCTTTTGTCTTGAAATTTTAAATTTAACATGTGAAACTTGCAACTGTAGTTTGATTACTAAAAATTAGAAATAAAATATTCATTTTAAAGAAACATAATGTTAACTTTTTAAGGGTGACTTATTGATTAATTTCCAGCATTATTGGTGCATAAGTCTAACATGTAGTCCTTTATTTCAATTGAGGGTTTTATTAAGGGAAGAAACATTGTTAGGGAAAAAGAAAAAAGAAAAAATCAAGTAAGAAGGAAATGAAATGTGATCATATAGAGAAATAATCCTTTTTTGAGTTACTCTTACATCCTTGTGTATATATACAAACCTTATGGATGTATAGTCATTGCCTATAATCCAAATAGAATTAAGGTATCAAACATTTTGTCTATGGATTAAATTATTCATCTCTCAATAAATTTGCTTCAAGAGAGGACTAAGTTTTTTTCTACTTCTTTTATAAGTCCAATTAAAAAAAATTGGAGGAATTAAAAAAATTGCAAATTGGAACATAAGAAAAAGTGTAGATGGGTTTTGGCCACTGATGACTGATCGGATGAATTTCTACAAAGCAAAACAATCCTTAGTAGCCATCTCTTCTTATATCAATCTCCAAATATCATTCTGAACTTAACCACAAGTTAGTATAGGAAAGCTCCCCTTCACTTGATTTAATATCTTAGAACATTTGTTTGTTTTGTTTGTAGGTTGTGTTTTGTGTTAAAGAGCGTCCATAATAGTTCGACGTCCTCATTCTTTGTAGATTGTGGTTATCCGTCCATCCAGGTAAGTCATCTAACTAATGTCTCCAATATGTTTTGTTTTATTAGTGGGAGTATTTGTGGTATGAGGATGTATTTTTTTAATTACAAATGATGTATTGTTTTTATGTTGTTGTTTGTAATACTCTGACTATCATTAATGATAACAAGTTCTGATTTAACATTCTAGTAGTAACTTAAATCTAAAACGCTCTAATTACTAGTAACTTCAAGTTGATGTAACAATTGAATTGAATAAGGATTGCATTTAATATGGGTATTTTTGAAACATTGAGGCATAATAAGCCATTAGGTAGGTATATAGGCTGGAAACCAGTGATGCAGCTCCCATGAGGCTTATAGGTGAAAAACTCCACGAACTTAGGAGCCACATCAAGAACAAGTTTCTCGATTCACAGGTGTAAACAATGCCATGTACCTTATACTTTCTTACTTTCGAACTTTGTCAACAAACTTCAATCTTATAGACTCTAATTACTAGTAACTTAAAGTTGATGTAACAATTGAATTGAATAAGGATTGCATTTAATATAGATATTTTTGAAACATTGAGGCATAATAAACCATTAGGTAGATATATAGGCTAGAAACTAGTGATGTAGCTCCCATTAGGCTTATAGGTGAAAACTTGCACGAGCCTAGGAGCTACAACGAGAACATGTTTCTCGATTCACAGGAGTAAATAACGCCACATTCCTTAGACTTTCTTACTTTCGAACTTTGTCAACAAACTTCAATCCTATATACTCTAATTACTAGTAACTTAAAGTTGATGTAACAATTGAATAAAATAAGGATTGCATTTAATATGGATGTTTTCGAAACATTGAGGCATAATAAACCATTAGGTAGGTATATAGGTTGGAAATCAGTGATGTAGCTCCCATGAGGCTTATAGGTGAAAAATTTCATGAGCCTAGGAACCACAGCGAGAACATGTTTCTCAATTTACAGGTGTAAACAACACCACGTACCTTAGACTTTCTTACTTTCGAACTTTGTCAACAAACTTCAATCCTATAGACTATAATTACTAGTAATTTAAAGTTGATGTAACAATTGAATTGAATAAGGATTGCATTTAATATGGATTTTTTAAACATTGAGGCATAATAAACCTTTAGGTAGGTATATAGGCTGGAAACTAATGATGCAGCTCCCATGAGGCTTATAGGTGAAAAATTTCACGAGCCTATGAGCCACAGCGAGAACATGTTTCTCGATTCACAGGTGTAAACAATGCCACGTACCTTAATTAATAGAACTTACTAAGTTATTAGAAGAGTTATATGTGTGTGTGTGTGTGTGAGAGAGAGAGAGAGAGAGAGAGAGAGAGAGAGAGAGAGAGAGAGGGAGAGGGAGAGGGAGAGGGAGAGAGAGAGAGGTTAGTAGGAAATGCCACTAACTTTCATATGTTTCTTGTCACCTTTCACCATTTTGAATTAGTTGGTTAATAGAATTGTTATGAATACGTTAAGCATATTGTGCTGTGCTAGGCTTGAACTTTCACTTCAGTGTTTCATTTCAACATTCTGACTGAGTGTCTTCGCTTTCTTAGAGTTGGTTTTTTTGATTTAGCATAATGACATTTGATTAAGTAACTCTGAGGTTTCAACATGCGGGATGTTTTATTAATGTGGGTGATAATGTTATGTATGAAGGTGGTTTTGTGGATGAAATTGAATTTGATCCTGACTTGCTGAGCTATTTTGAACTGGTTGATGTATGTAAGAGAAGTGGGTATAACAATGTGAAAAGATATTTTATCTTATCCTTGGTTTTGAACTATGTAATGATTTGAGGGTTGTACAAGATGATGCTAGTATGTTAGATATGCTTAGTCAGATGATGGGTACGGGTGGTATTGATATTTATATTGAACATGGTGTGGATACCCCTATTGAAGTGATTGAGGATGAATGTAATAAGGTTAATTAGGATAATGTAGTTGAAGATAATGGTGAGGATGTTAATAATGAAGGGTTTGGAGGTAATGTAGGTAATTTAGACAATGTGTCAAATGTGGAGGATGAAAATGATGCAGATATGGAGAATGAAGATGATACAAATATAAAGGTTGAAGAGGATGAAGATGATTTAGAGCAAGGAGATGAAGGTAATGGGTCTGGATGAAGATGTTTAAGAGGATTTAGAGCAAGAAGATGAAGGTAATGGTCCGGATGAAGATGTTGAAGAAGATGTAGAGCAAGGAGATGAAGGTAATGGTCCTGATGAAGATGTTGAAGAGGATTTAGAGCAAGGAGATGAAGGCAATGGTCCTGATGAAGATGATGAAGATAATGGACCATATGAAGCTGATGTAGGTGATGCAGATGATGAAGATAAGGTAGTTTTGTGTTAATATTATGGCAGTGATGACTATGGAGAACTTGTTAGTGATGTAGATGATATGGTAGATGATGCTACTAGGAGGAAAATGAAATACCTTGTTTATGATGAAAATGTAGCTGAGCCTTACATTGAAGTAGAGATGATTTTTCTTAATCATTTGTAATTTAAGCTTACAGTGAGTTTGTTATCCATCAAAACAAAGAGAGCTACCATATTTACCAAAAATAAGCCCAACTTTGTCCAAGGTATAGGACAAAGAACTGCCCTTTGTATATATATGGAGCATTTGATAGGAAGCTATAGTCATTTTAAGTTAGGAAATTCAGGAACAATCATGACTGTAATAGGGTATATATAAATCCTAGGATGAACACCATCATCTTATCTAACTTGTTGAAGGATAAGTTTAAAATGGAGTCATTTTTTAAGAATGATGATAACAAATTTTACGTTAAGGATTGTTTAGGTGTTGAAGTGTCCATGAGGATGGTGAGAAGAGCAAAGAAAAAAAATAATAGACAGTGTTGTGATCAACATTGAAGAAGAGTTTGGGAAGCTTTGGTCTTATACTGAAGTGATTAGGCAGACCAACCCAGGAAGCACTATTACATTGATAGTGACTCGGCCAATTCCAACATCTCCACCTATATTTGAAAGAATGTACATATGCTTAAAAGTTATTAAACATGGGTTTAGGCATGGATGCAGGCATTTTCTCGGCCTAGATGGATGTTGGTTGAGAACCAAAATTAAGGGTAAACTTTTATGTGCTGTGGGAAGAGATGGAAACAATAAAATGTTTCCTGTTGCTTGGGCTATAGTTGAAGTTGAGTCGACAGTCACGTGGAAGTGGTTCATTGAAAGGCTGAAAAAAGATTTACCTCACTTAGGCTCTGGAATTGGTTGGACTATAATGACTAACCAACAAAAAGTAAAAGTTTTACATCAATCTTGTTTTTACTTTCATTAAGAGTGTAACTGTTATGAAATATGTAGAGTTGCGTCCACATGCCTATTTAAATGGTTATGTTTTCCCTTACAGGGACTTGATAGAGCCATTGTCGATTTGTGCCTAAATGCTGAGCATAGGTTTTGTGCTAGACATGTTTATGTGAATTGGCATGGAAGAGGACATAAAGGGGAAGAGATAAAGGAGCATATTTGGAAAATTGCAAAATCCTTCACAGTAAGGGAATATGAAGAAATATTGGATAAGCTTAGAGCCAAGAAGTAAAGGGCAGTAGAAGATATTGAGAGTTATGCACCAGTTCAGCAATGGTGTCGGGCTTTCTAGAGGGAAGATTTTATGATTGAGTTGGTTGACAATAACTTATGTTAGGCCTTCAATAAGACTCCGGTTGATGCAAGGAAAATGTCAATTTTAGGTTTGTTTGAGCATATTAGAAGAGAATTGATGAAAAGAATTGTGAGAAAAAGGAAAGAGGCTGCCAAGTGGAAAGGTAATTTAGGGCCAAGAATATGGGAAGCAATTAAGAAGAGTGTCATGATTGCTCAACATTGTTCAGTGCATCATAATGGAGAAGGAGGCTATGAGATTGATCATGGACTGAACAGATATATGGTAAGGCTTCAGAACAAAATATGTTCTTGTAGGAGATATACTCTCTTTGGCATTCCTTGTGCACATGTCATATGTGCTATTATAGACAGTAGGGTTAGTATTGAAGAGTACACTTCTAGTTGGTTATGGAAGACTGAATATGTCAAAGCACATGGGAAGGCAATTCAACCGATGCCTGGTATGAAGAACTGGCCTATTAGCAATGAAGAAACTATTAGGCCACTAGAATTCAAACAAGGGCCTGGTAGGCTAAAAACAGCTAGAAAAAAGGGCATTGATGAGCCTCAAAAGAATACAAAAGTAAACAAAAAGCAAAATACTGACCACGTGTCTAAAAGGGGCATGATCATTACATGCAACCACTGCCATACAGAAGGACACAACAAAAGAAGTTGCCCTTGGAAGGGTCGAGAGGTAATTTCTAAGCTGTTTTGTCTTTTTATGGTACAAGTAAGATTCTTTTCCATAGTAGTGGTAATCTTCTAGGCATTTTTGTTCTGTTCTCACTATTATCAATGGCAGGTTCCAGCCCAGTTTCAAAATCCGAACCTAGACTAATCAATTGATTTCCATATGAAGCAAAACATAGCGAACTCATAGTCAACCCCCGAAAACATATCCACAGTTGAAACCAACACTGGCAACCCAATAAGTGCCTCTAAATTTGCATCCAACACTAAAAGGGGAAAGAAAGGTAAAAGAAGACCAAAAGCCTCTGCCTCTGTTACTGTGTTCGTATTTGCTGGTGCCACAACTGCTTCAAGTACTACCAACACCTCAAGTACTACTCATATATGTAGAAGTGCAAATGCAACAGCCTTAGTTATTCTCCCAACACCTAGAGGTGCTTCAGAAACAACAAATATCTGTAAATCTTCAAAGGCCACCACCAAGAACTAAACCAAAGGCAGAAAAGGGCCTGGTTATGGTGTTGCAAATGATGGAAGCAGATTGAGGATGTTTGGTGTTGGCAGATGTAGTCCAAATTCTCAAGCGAAAAATACAAGAAAAAAGGCTTGTCATATACTCTTCTCTTCAACAAGAAGCAAATAGGAAGATCAAGAAACAGATGGAAGGGATGAGGGTATACACAAATGAAACCACAGGGTTGCAGATGCTAAATGTAAATGTTAAATATTTACATTCTTACTAAAAATTAGTTAATTCATGCAACTTAACAAACATTTGCATTTTATCTACAACCTGGAAGGAGAAGTTAGAGACTACTAAACCTTAGGCAGAAATCAATAAAGAGGAAGGAAGCTATTACTATGCATGTGAATCCAAGCCAACAAAGTCAAATTGCATCTTCAAAGGGAAAGGAAAAAATGTAAACTTAACATTTAATTGTTAGTGAACTGAATAATTTTGTGATATTTGTGAATTGAACAACAATATATTGTAAGGGTCTTGTTGGGAGTAATGTTATTAGGTAATGAATGCAATGACTACCAAATTCAGTTTGAATTGCATTTCTTTTATGTTTTTTCCTTTTTGTTGAAGTTCATGAATGGGTTACCGAGAGTGATGGAAGCTTGGTTGGAATGATCAAATTCTCTACAATGTTTTGTATTTTTTAGGGAAAGCTTAAAGTCTGCGGATGGAAAGAGATGATAAGCTTTTTGTAGTAAAGTGTTGGTTTCCTTTATTTTCCAATCAGTGTGAATTGCATTTCTTTTAGGTTTTTTCATTTTCGTTGAAGTTCATGAATGGTAGAACATGTACATTGTTAATACAAAGAATTGGAATTATAGGTCTATTAAACATCTTTGTCTCCTCATCAATAACTTGATGACTTTTAAAACTTAACAGTTGCGTTAATCATTGGAGGTAAAGTACGGATGACATTTTTTAGAGTAGTAAATTGTTGCCTTTTTTAACTCCTTTTGACTACTAATAATACTATAATAGCCCAGACCACCTGTCCATAGATATTGTCTGCTTTGGGTTGTCCCTTGGGCGAAGACTGTTCTTCCTGCACCTGGGAAGACCCGTCTGAGGGGGAGACGTATCCATACCCTTATAAGGCATACTTTGTTCTCCTTTCTAACCGATGTGGGATCTCACACTCTCTACCCACCTTAAGACCCAGCCCTCTTTAGGGCCCAGCCTAGCTGATACAACGATTCGGGTATCGGCTCTGATACCATTTATAATAGCCCAGACCACCCTCCCACAGATATTGTCCGATTTGGGTTGCCCCTTGGGCCAAGACCCTCACGGTTTTAGTCTTCCTGCACTTAGGAAGACACGTCTGAGGGGGAGAGGTATCCATACTCTTATAAGGCATACTTCGTCCTCCTCTCCAACCGATGTGAGATCTCATAAATACTCCATCTCCATTGATTAAAGATCATATTTTGTCACTAATCTTCCTTAACAAATGTTGAAACATTAAACATCTTTACGATAGTACATCAAACATGTTTAGGTTAGTAATAAAACATCAAACTTGTTTAGGCTCGAACATCAAATTACTAATACAGCAGATGTTGAAACATCTGGCACTTTGCACTTTCCAACATCAGGTTTAAATTACAGTTACACATTGTTCTAGTACATTAAACCATTTCCAGGTAAGGCTTTAGAGGTACAACTATTTCCTTTTTTGGCTTCATTATTTAGACTAACAAACATAAGCAAAACTACTAAACATAAGCTTAAACAAGCAACAAATTTCCAACACTTTGCTGAATATGTTTCATTACTAGTCCTCGTGGCAACTAACTCATTCTTCAACTTCAAATTTTCTGTAATCCTTTCAGCTTATAAAACATCTACTGCATTCTCTCTTAACTCTGCCACTTCAGCCTTCAATAGATTATTTTGACGATATAGCATCTTCTCTCTGTTTTTTAACTCTAAAATAATTTGTCTAGCTCTTGGAAAAAATCTTTGATCATGCCATTCATGAAATCCACAAACATTTTCACTCTACCACCAAAGCAAAAACAACAATTCGTTAATGAAATAAATGAACATATTTAGCTAAAACAACATAAAAATGTACCAAAATTAGCAAAAAAAGTCGACAACCATAAAACCTTCTTCTTGGATTTTTATCAGTCCATGAAGTCCATCTAGGTATTTTCAAGTTACAGTAACAATATTTAGCCTCTTCTTTACAGTTCCATTCAACTGGATAAGTTGAAGAAATCAACTTGTATGACCTCAAATCAAGCTTAAAATGCGTACCTCTACTGCCAAAGTTGAAATTTTCAAAAATTTATACCCAACACAAAATCACAGCAAACTGAATCCTCTAATCAACCTTACTGCCTTGAAGAACTACTACTTAAGCTCATTCTCAAGTATTACAGCACAATGTTGTAATGTTGATTATGCATCCACTGATAGCTAAATGACGTCTACATAATTGAATTTGTTTTCTCTTAATAATCTG
>JAOTAW010071164.1:0-10839 GCA_025629945.1 Erythroxylum savannarum
ACTTATATTAGCCACTGAGCTGTGTAGCTCACCCCGTTATTTTTCCCTCCTCAGGTGCAACGCTAGGCGACAGTTAAATCCTTGCAAGGCATCGAGCGCTCCTCAATAGTTAGAGACTTTTGTACTAAGTTAGTACTGATATTTGGGATAGTTCATCGATCATATCATTATTAAACATTCTGATGTATTTTGTTCTGACTTGAAGTTTGTATAGTGGATGTTTTTGCTTAGATGTGTATGTACGGCTTCAGCAGTTTACTACTTTTGTATGTCCCGACGGATCACCCTGGGTCCAGCCTTGGGGGTCGGGACTCGGGCCCAACGATAGCCGATCGTGACTCTGTTCTGGATAGTTGGGCTCCAAAAATGGGGTCCGGCACCGTCCAGCTGGGCTCCGGGACCGGGGTCCAGCAGAACATGAGACACAAAACATGAAAACTTGAAGTATCTCCCTTATTCGATGTCCGAAGCATCAAAATTCACGCGAAATTAGCTTTAAAATGATTTAATACCTTTTTCTAGAGTGAGATTACCAACGTAATAAATCTAAAATAATAGAAAAACTCACTTTATGAATTTCCCAAATTTAAAAACTGACCCAAACACCCCAGGGCATCTTTATGGGAATTCTGAAATTTTTGGTTTTTTTTCCTGCAGTGTACTGACGTTAACACTGCATCAGCCGTGTCATTGGCTAACGTCACACTAACATCAGCTGCATGTGGGGACAAGATGCACATGCCTCAAACACACCTCCCAATCTGTCACACACACCAGACATGCACCCACGAGCACATTGAATGGGCACGTGCATCACACAAGCGTTACATGTCCGTCTCCTGAATGGCCAAGTGTTGAGCATCCGTGTGGCGCGTGTGATAAGTGTAAATTGCATCATGTTTTAAGGCATAGTTTGATATGTATTTAACTATTAATTCAATCATTTAGTATGTGTTTAGGTTAAAATTGTGTTTGTTTGTTAATTATTTGTGTTTTAAGTATTTTATGGGTTAGTAAAAGTCTTTGAGCTTAAATATTATGTTTTTGAGGTACCTTAATGTGTTTACTAGTGTTTCAGGGTCAACATCGAAGAATGAAGAAGTTTTAGAGACATTCGGGCCAAAACAATAGGCCATAATTATGACAGAAGCACCAGAGCTGGCCACGATTGTGACAGAAGCCAAGGACATGGCCCATAATCATGGCCTACATGCCACGATCGTGAAAGAAGCCCAGGAAATGGCCCACAATTGTGGCCTGCATCAGGCAGATGCGTAGACACTCAAAAACGTCATGTTTTGAGAGATTTTTCAAACCATTTAGACCCCAGACAAACCCTAGGGCTGCTCAGAACATAAGAGTATATTTAAAGAACAAGAAAAAAGAGGCAGAGGAAGCTTTTGCATTAGCCACATTGAGAAACCCTAGAGAGAATTCATCGAGAGATTAAGGAAGAGAAGAAAGAAAAGAGAAGAGGAGAAGAAGCTAACTTGACGTACTTCCCGGATTAGGAGGTTTCCTGATGTCACTGCCTCCCATCCCCCATTTCGATTGTATTTCCTTTTTTTTGTTTTATCATTGTATAGAATTGGATTGAATAGTTGTTGATAGAATCTGGAATGTCGAGGATGTTCTAAACTCACCTTTGGAGTTTTATTCTTGAATGAATGAAAATATGATTGTTTATGCATTTATTGGATTTGTTATGGTTTGATTCTGAGATTGCATAATTTGATAATAAACTGAGAGGGTGAATTAAATGAAAATCGATTAAATTGGACTAACTAGAGTTAGGTAATTTAATAGAGTTAAGAATTGAATCAGATCGAGAAATTGTGCAATGACAGATCTTGCATAGGTTTCCGATAGTTTATTATAAAACTTTAAAACTAATTAGGGTTTTGGATAGGTTGTGAATTGAGATATTGCAACTTCCATAATCTAATTAGGGTTTATGATTTAGGGTTAATGGTTATAACTCGAGAGAGAGTAATCAACCTTAGGATTATCTAGAAGATAAGTAAAATTTCCTTTCTCAATTGGTAATTTATTTCGGTTGATTCTTGGGCGTGTTGCAATTGATTAATAATTAGTATATTTGTCTTTGATTCTTAATTTGAGTGATTGAATTGAATTCTCGTTTTTAGTTTTGTTGCATCTTGGATTTCTGTTATTGTTTTTGGCCTTAGATTTTAGGATTGAATTAACTCCCTACTCGTGGGATTGTCACCTTTTGTACTATACTAACGAACCTTGCGCTCGTAGATTATTGAGGGTTAATATTAAAAATTACACACAATAAACACCCGATCAAGTTTTTGGCGTCGTCGCTAGGAAGGTGATTAGTTGAATTCTTGTAGTCTAATGCTTTTTTCACCTTCTTTTATGTTTTTAAAAAATGGGCATAAAGTAGACGACAATGGGACAACAATGGGGAATCTCAAGTATTAAGTACTAAGAAGAGATAAAAAGAACGCTCATGGAGGATGTATATTATAGGGAGCAAAGGACTCTTGTGAATTTTAATAAGCCCCAATTTTGTTAGGGAAATCATCATCCTTTTATGAACCCATACATTTCGAGGTGGCATAACTACCCAAATTTCTATTGGTCTAACAATGCAAGTACTCATATAGGATATCAAGACCTATTTGAATTTCAGTAAGATGAGTCCAGTTTATGGGATTCCAAATTGGATAAAATTATGGATAAGATAATAGACATAGAAGAGAACTAGAAGATACTAAAGGAGCAATTTGATCAAGTAATAAAAAATCATGCCGCTCCTATTCACAACCTAGAGATTCAAGTAAGATAGTTTTTCTCGTGAATTTTGTAAGAGAAGTGTGGAAGACTCTTTGGGCAATATGTAATTATATCAACGAGAGCAATATGATGCTATCACATTTAAAAAAGGGGAAGAACAAGATGAACCAATGGAAGATCAAGCTGAACCCCATCTTGTAGAAGACTAAGAGATGAAGAAAGAGGATGAAGAAAAGAAAGACAACCCTTCCTATTATTCCTTAAATCTTGGTATACTATGCTTGAACATCGAAAAAACTTAGGTAGGTGTCCATAAAGTGAACCTCATCATTTGGATTAGTGATGACTAAGTGACATTCAACATGAATGATGTATTAAAGAATCCGAAGGAGGGCGACTCATTCAAAAAAATGATGTGTTCGAATCTTTTAAGGAATGAGAGGATGAAGAACAGTTGACAACAGACATTAAGTTTGAAGAAGCTATAGAAGTCTCTGTTCAAAAAGCTAAAGAAGAAGAGGAGATAAGGGCGAATGAGGAAGAACCAAGAAGAGAACAACTCACCCTCTTACCGGGCAAATTGCTGGAGTCTATGGAAGATTCAGGGACTTTTGTTATTCCCTGTTTTGTTAACAGTTTGCTCAAAAAAAGGACATTACTAAGCTTAATTGGTTTTTCATAATGTTATCAATATGGTCATTCCGATTATTATGCAATTTGGAGCTTACTTATAGGCTACAAAACTGATGTTGAATGAAAAAGGTAGAAACAAGCCGCTCATAATTGATCCTGGCTGAGTTTCCAAGGATAGAGGTTCTAGCTACTAACGTTCAAAGAAGCACTGCATGGGAGGCAACTCATGGATTGTTAATTTCATGTTATTTCCTTTGACGTTTAGATAGTTTGAATTCCATAGTTAAGTTATTTCGTTTCCAAATAAGGTCAGGAAGGCATAGTACTTCGACATGAGTTAGATGATCGAGGAACTAAGCAAAAGAGAGGTGAAAGTGCTATAAAGAGTTACAAAGTGATCTTTGGAATGTGTAAAAGGACAAAAGAAGAAAAAAATCAAAAATTGGTGAAAATATTACAGGCCACGATCGTGGCCTAACAGCAGGGTAAAACTGTACACACGAATTTCAACTGTTTTTTAACCATTTTACCCTTCCTTCACCTATATATTTATTTCTTACTTCATTTTTTCACTCACTTTCATTTTTACTTTATCTCTCTAAGTTAGAATGTTGGGGTCGGGCTTCGTTTCCCTAATCCTGAGGTGCCCATTTGGGGCAATCGGGAGGGATCGTGCGAGAGACACGTTGAAATCACTCAACTGGTGAGAAATTTCAGCGTCTGCGTTGGTGGGTTCGCCGCAGTGAAAGTTTGGCTTGTCGTGGCAAAGTCTCCTCTCGTGTAGTTCTTTGCGGCAAAGTCACCAAATTTCATGCAAATATCCTTCAGGAAAGGATCGCCTTAGCGTACTCTGGGCCTCGCCGTGGCGAATCCTTCGGACCAGACCCAGACCACCAACATTCAACATCACAAAAATACATACATTCATACAAATCTTTCAATATAACATCCTTTTCCATCACTAATATACATACAATCTCAACACCCGAATATAAACATAAACATGTACAAAAGAGAACAACTTCATATTTTAATCTCATTTCTAAATCAAAAGTTTGAACAACTTTAGTTGCATATCAATAGCCATACCCTTGGCTTAATACAAAATACAAAATACAATGAGTGCTCATGCTGATATGCTTATAAAGCTATCCAAAAATATAGTTACTAACTTAGTTACTAAAAGTCAGATCTCAGAGTATGCCAATTGCCTTGCAAGGATCACTAACCTTCTCGTTCTGCACTTGAGGAGTGAAAAGGATGGGGTGAGCTGGGAAGCTCAGTGGCTAATACATTTATAGCCATTGGCAACGAGCCTTACAATTTAAGCATATATTAATACATACATCAAAGTACATATATCTCATTTAATCTAGCAATTCTATCTCACAATTCATAGTTCAAATGTCATCACATAAAACATATTAGATGTAGTTCATCATCAAAGCATAACACTCAACTTGCATCATAAGTTAACAAATCAAAATGCAAATGCACAAACAAATGACTCGAGGGTTCTGTGGAACGAAATGGAGAAAACGAAGTTTATACCATGAACAAAACGAGTCCACTTTTTCGATCTCGTATGCCACAAGCTGGCAGTCGAGAGAAGGCTCTTATCAACGTGCACGTGACCAACAAAACGATTCCTCTCTTGCCTAAACACAATCAAATTTTATACTCGATTCAATCAATCATAAATTCATATTCTCATGCTTCTGATACTTTTTCTTCTTTTTCATTTATTCAAAATTCCATGACATTTTTCAAGGCATAACATGATCATAATCACAATGCATCTTTAACAATTACCATAATTCAAGCAAGCAATTTAACACATAATATACATGCAAGACAATTTTCCCATATTACACAACAACTATAAATATATCGCCCACCTTAAAATCCTTGCTTATCTTCTTGCTTTCCTTGATTCCCTTTATCAATGAAAAAGTTTCCCATTCAATAAGAATACAATTTGAGGACCCATAGGTCAATTATCCATGATCATTTGAATTAGATAAATGAAGAAATTTGCTAACACTTCCTTCTAGAAAAATGTTCCTCATTTTCTGAAGTTTCTACTGACACCAAAATCATTCAATTTGGTTTAGTAATCTGAAAGTTATACCCCAAACATTTCTGAACTGTTCTTATGTTGAAACAACACTCAATGCCCAAATTCCATCCAAAAATTAAAGTTTTTAAATACTGAATTAACACTCTATTTCTTCAGACAATTTGTAGCCCTATGTCTCTATTTTACTCCAAATAAAAATCATTCCATTTGGATAACTATAGAAAAGTTATGCTTAAAATACCAAATCATGTCCATGCAGGAAAGTGGACTTCGTCGCGGCAAACTTTCACAGAAATATACGAAAAGGACATATTTTAACTCCCCACATTACACATATAACCCATCTTGTACCTAAACCATCTTTTCTACTTCATTTCAACTCAATATCATTCATAATTAAATTATAATCTATCTTTGATCACTAACCCAAAAAGAAAACATTTGCCTATACCATTCATTAACAACTTCCTACACATATTCAACTTCATTTTCACTTCTAACCATCACTAAATATACTTCATTCATCAAATCAAAAAGGTTGATGCTTATACTTACTTGCTTAGCTTCAAGATCTTCAAACTCTTTAAGATTTCTTGTTTTAAAGTTGGGAAAATTGAAACCCTAGCTTAGCTTTCTCTTCTTTGGTCTCCTTCTCTTCTTCTCTTCATCACTCTCCTCTTTCTCTCCCTTCATCCACGTTTTTCCTCTTCTTTAAATACAAGACAACAACTCTTCTTCCAATTATACCGTAAATAATGTAAAATGTCCATTTTACCCCTTCCTTTAATACTTATGATCTTTATCCTTAAATGATCTTCCAAGAATGCCCTTCATCAATACACTCTTACTAATTTAATTCAATTAACCCATATAATAAAATCCTACTAACATTAACATAATTATTAAACTCCTAAAATTAATCCACCAAAACCTCATAATTAATTTAAATCATGCTTAATTTAAGAAAAAAGTTTAGGGGCCAACATAGAACCTCTAAACACTCTCACTTCTCTGCAACCAAATTCCAAATTTCCACTTTATTCCAACTTTCACTTACTTGTAAGCTAGTATGCCGCGCATTAAGGAGTTAGTGAAGTGCAAACAATCATTGGGACGAAACCAAGTCCTAGGCAGATGGTGAAGGAACAGGGCGATGGATTTCGGAGCACCCTTCCCAATCTACACAGAGGAGGAAGGTATTTGTTTCCAATCCCTTAATATGAAGCAAATAATTGTCTGAAAATATTTTGATTTTGATACGCTTGGCAAGAACTACGAGATAGGGTAGAGAATCTAGCAGAAAGAATTTAATGGGTGAAGTTCATATACTTCCAATATCCTGTCTACTAGGAGCTTACTCTTGAATTCTTTACTTCCATTTATTATGAACCTAGTAACCCTAAGGAAATGTGGTTTATGTTGCGGGGACAAAATTATGAGCTGAACATTGAATCATAGCATCCCAGTGTGCACCTCCACACGTGTACTGAATGCTATTGTTGCCACTCTATGCAAGAGGAGCAACAATTTGGGTATGGGGTAGTTGGTTTCCATCATTGCCAAGTACTATCCCATGGATTGTAGTGGCCTAACAGTCTACCTTCATAATTTTCTAAACCACCATCATTTATAGCATGCTGAAATCCTTAAGTCCTACAATATGGAACTCTGGGACATCAACAAAAGACTCATGTGAAGATAAAGGCTAGTCAGGTGAGTTCTAGCATAGTGCCACCTCAGCAGGCAGAAGAGGACTCGGTTAGCGAGGAGTTCGAAGAGGAAAAAGACACAGAAGAGCCTAGTTGGAAAAAAGTGCTTGATACAAGCTCTGCCAACACCAAGGTAATTACAGATACACTTGCGAAGAACTCTAGAAGGATGAAGGAGATGGCCTGAGCACAACAACATCAAAGCCAGGATATACATCGTATTCATCGATACTTCGTGGCTCAAAATGTCCAACTTCCACCTCAGACATCATCCTCGTCTCCATCACCGTGATGCTTTATTTTAACCCTTTTCTTTTAAATTTATTCTTTATTTTATTTTTTATTTTAATTTATGTTTCTTCTTTCTGTGCGTGTTTGTTTGCCTCCTTCTCATATTGAGGACAATGTGATGTTCAAGTGTGGGAAGGGTTGTGTGTTTTGCTTTGAGTGTGAATTTTGCATATTATATGACAGTTTGTTTAGGTTGCATATTGTGAATTGTGTGAAGGTGTCAATGACTTAGATGGAATGAAATTGATTTAATTTTTAACATAGTTTATTATTAGGATGTGAAGAGTCATTAGCTCACGAAATTGGTGATTTGGATTCTTCGGCTAAATATCCAAGTTGATTAGGATTTAGTGTTAGTTTGTCACCCTCTAAATTGTCACATTCATTCACAATTTTAGGTCTTTGGACTAAAATAGATTTGCTAGTATTTTTTCTTGAAAACGAGTAGCCAAAGCAACAAGGTAGGCATTTAATAATAATAAAAAATTCTTGTTTGTTAATTTGAAATAAATAACTATTCCGCTAACTTTCTGGTTATGAATAGAGCTAGTAGTCAATTAAGAATGTGATGCAACTGAGTAACTGGATCGACACGCATCACAAATATGTGCCTCCGCATCAAAAGGCTATAATGATGTTCCAAACAAACAGCTTAATAAAAACATGACTTAGATGAGTAACCGGATCGACATTCATCACCAATATTTGCCTTTGAGTAAAAGACTAGGTCCATGTCCACAAAAATTAAATAAAAAGTAAAAAAAATGTTTTCTATTAAAACCTACCGAACTTGTAAATAGCTTGACTTTTCATAAAAATATACTTAAAAGTAGTTACATAGTTTGAATAACCAAAGAATTATTAATGTGTGTGAATGATTGAAAAGGGTGAATTGTTGGGCACCCCGCCCTCGCAAGACACGTGCCTGACGTCCTACGTGACATCTAGACATGCATCCCACAAGGGTGGCACGCTCACACTAGTCAGTTACCAAAAATCACAAATTGACTTCTTTAGAACAATTGTAGCTTTATGTCTCTAGTTTATTTTGAAATAAGAATCATCTCATTCGGAGCTCTATAGATCAAGATATGATTGAAAAGCCAAAGTATGTTCATAACCAAGTCATGCTCTTCCAATCGATTCCCTCACTTTCTTTCCATAAATCTTTTTCAAATCAATAGCAAAGGCTACCAATTTTTATGGAGAGATATAAAAATGTGTCAGGAAACTATGGGTTTAAGAATCACTTCATTTGGAGGTCAGATGATGAAGTTATGGCCAAAAGAATCAAACATGATTATATCCTCAATCATATTGTATCTATTTTGGGAAAATTGTCATAACTTTCACTAAAGATGTTGGATTAAGTTCATTCTAGTATGGTTTCGAAGAGGACTTCTAGATCTACAACTTTCGTGAGACTCCAAAGAGATTTTTTCCATTTATAAGGTAAAAAAATGCAGCTTTCCAAAAGTGTATAGTGCACTTCATATCAATCCAACTACTAACTTTGTTTCATTAAACTCTCTAATCTCTACTCATTTGATTCATCACTATAACTAATTCTCATCATTTACTATAGTCGTCTCGTATATATATCCTACGTAGCATAACCAACTTATAAAGAACATATCTCTTAACTTTGATATCCAAAAATTTCATATTTTACATCGTTGGAAAGATAGAAAGATAAGCTACAACTTCAAGAATACAACTTTGCCTAATTCCACCTAGATTAATTTTTTTCCCTGAAGTCAGAACATAATTCTTACCCCTATGAAAAGTTTGAAAATACAATGTAAAAACTTAGAAAGTCATGAGCAAAACATAATGTATATATATTTCGTTAACATCAAAAGATAAGAGTTTACAAAGCTTTAATGGGCATTTCAAGCCATATTACATCATAATCCAAAAATACAAAAGATATATGAACAATAATACTTGAAATGCGACTAAAGCCCTATTTTACATAACTAGCTTAAAATAAAAAATATGCAGATTTTGGAGTGATGCCTTGGCTCTCTCGCTCACTCGATCTCTTGCTCGTCACCTATAGATGGGGGAGGAACAGGGGGTGAGCTTGAAAGCTGGTGGGTAACAATTTATAACGGTTAACAAGCAAAACCTTGAAATTTTTCATATGTCATAGAAAATTCATATTGAATTCATAAAACGCATAGTTCTCAAATTCTCATCCAAATTCACAATAATACAAATCATGTATGCATTAATCTTGTAAACATATCATGAGCACATAAGCACATCAGAATGGTTTGGGTAGGTCCGTAAACAGAACGTACTAACACAATATCATATAATGGTTTTGTGTAGTCATAAACAGAACGAACTTTCACAATCCCACATAGTGGTTTCGCGAAGTCGTAAACAGAGGAGAGTCCATGCTACTAGCGGGCAGGCAGGAGAAACCTTTATAGAGTCAAAATGCACTTGACATTACAGAACAGACCATCACAAACCCACATAATATGTAATTCATGACTTAAACATCTTGCCACAAAGGCATATTTCGGAAAGTAATTTTTCATGAACATGAAGTATTTTAAATGCATTTTTCCCTCATCATTTTCATAATTCATCCACAAAATTCATATACTAAATATGTAGCAAATTCTTTTAAATCATTCAAAAGAAATAAATGCCATATTTTTGAAGCAAAGGAAATCATTTAATACTCCTAAATTTGAAAAGATAATTATGGCTCATTACTCAATTATAAACAAGAAACCCACCTTGATTTCCTTGCTTAAAAACTTGCTCAAAGATGCCTCTTCTCTTGCTTCTCTTGTCGTCCTTGATTCCCTTCATCAATGGCAAAAATTCCCGTTCAATAGGAATTCAATTTGAAAATCCAAAAAACACATTCACTAAAATTGACTCTAGATTACTTAAACCCATGCGTTTTCTAAACTCCATGGACTAAAACCCTTCCAAAACTCCAAAAGATTCAAAATGCACTTACCTTGAATCTTCACCAAATAATGAGTTTCTTAGCTTAAAAGAAAGCTCTTTTCTTCCTCTCCCTTTTTCTCTTCTTGAACAACTTCAAAATCTCTCTTGAAAGCTAAGAAAGATCAACCCTAGCTTGGTTTTCCCTTCTTTTCTCTCCTTTCTTTCTTTTTTGTGCTTCTCTCTTCTCTCTTCTTCTCACTCACGTTTTCTTCCTTCTCTATGAACAAGACAACATTTCTTCTACCACTTCTACCCTTAATGAGCATAAAATGTCCACTTTGCCCCTTCCCTCATGCCTTATAGTCCTCCTTAAGTGACTTGCCTAAAATACCCTTTATGCTATACACTCTTAACACTTTAATTTAATTAACCTATGCAATAAAA
>JAOTAW010071189.1:0-10834 GCA_025629945.1 Erythroxylum savannarum
AATAACTCATGTGACTCAATCTAACAGTTTAATTTCTTAACAATTTTAGGAGGCAGGATATTACATGCAAGCTTCCTTAGTGAGGTTGACTACTGTGAATAATTATCCAATTTGGTTATGGTTAAAAAGGCTAATACAAAGTGGAGGATGCTTATGGAATTCAAATATCTAAATAAGGCATGTCCCAAAGACAACTATCTAGTATCTAAGATAGAACAATTGGTGTATTCAATCTCATAACACCAAAATTTAAGTTTTCTGAATGCCCTAATTTTAAAATCATATCAAAATCATTGAGTCTAAAAAAAAGATATCCTTAATCATACACAAAAATATCTTTTAATACAAAGTATTTCCTATTGGCATAAAAAACATAAGGTTAACTTATTAGATTTTGGTAAACCTGGTCTTTCATAAACAACTTAAGAGGAATATAGAAGCCTATATAGACAATATAATTATGAATCTAAAGACCAACATTAACCATATAACTAACTTACAAGAATTCTTAACAATATTATGAAAATACAATATGAAGCTAAACCCTAAAAAGTGCATATTAGAATAAGGGCAGGCAAGTTTCTAAGGTTTATCGTCACCCATAGAGGGATAAAGGTAACATACAAAAAATTGAGGCTATATTAAGGATAGAATCAACTAAAACTTGAAATAAATACAACACAAGGATACTCCTCAAGAAAATAACTATTAGAACTTATGAGGGACAATTTATGTCAAAACCTCAACCTATCTCAGTAGTCTTATCAAAGGAAATATAAGGGAATTAAGGCTTTTAGGGTTGGTTCTTGTCAAACCTTCAACGAGCCTCTTGTCAATTTTTGGACATGATCATCAATATGTCAAGTAATCTTTATACTTGTCTAGATTTATCAAGAATACTAAAGAGGCACTAAAGATGGTTAACAATCCATCATAAGAAGGCATGTCAAAGTGAAATCATATTGCCTTTGCACCTGTCTTTGATAAACCTATTAGAAGTTATCATTAGCCTTTTATAGAATGTTCTTATATACTTTGCATGTCCTTTGAAAAACTATAGTGCACATTTTTGTTTGATTAACAAGTGATTTTGGAGTGGTATAAAGACCACTTTGATTAAACCTTCATCCCTGCAAACTTGAGTTTTGAAAGTTCATTTTTAGGAATTTACGTTTTGACAAGACATTTTTTATAGGCCTGAAGTGTAAGTCCAATTAAAATATGATTTATCCATATAAGGAGTTAGAATCTAATCAAATACTAAATAAGCTATCTATTGAAAGTTGTATTTAACTCTACTAAGGGAAATTAAAGTCCAATTATAGTTCAGAGAATGATTTCCTATAAATAAGAGATATCTCATGGTAAGTTTTTATAAACACTTTCATTAAGCACATATAGTGATCTGCCTACATACTTAGCACTCTTTAGTTGATTTACTTGAGTATAAGAATGTCTTTGTAAGGAACACCCTTAGTCATTATGTAGTTGCTTTTATAAGCCTAGCGTGTTAAGACTAGATCAACAAACCTACCACATATTTAGCCTTCATCACTATCAAACTTCACTTTCAAAAAATTCTTTTTATATAGTACCATTAATAGTTAATTGTAATAAATTTTTTATTTATGTACTTTTTCACAAAGACACTCATATCTTATTGAATATGAATGTTATGATTAGTATTTCTATATAGGGTTGATAAAAGGGTTAGAGTTTTGTCCAATCCAACTCGAAGTTGATGAATGAAGCCGTCTTTAACTAAGATTCAAATCAATCTGAAACTTAAATAAAAAAATTTCTCCATCCCCAAAAAAATAGGACTAACCCTAGCCTCTATACTTTATTTCCATATTAGTTTCATTAAATTGATAAATAAATTTGCTTAATATGATATGGAATAAGTTAAAAAAAAGATAGGATTATATAGTTAAACGTAAAAGACACCAACTTGTACTATGGTTTCATTAATTCAACCAAAAAAAAAATTCTTTAAAAATATTGTGGGAATCCTTTATGCTTTGTAAAAATTTTATACTTAGTTCATCTAATAAGTTTTATCTTTGATTTTTACTCACTGAATAATTTTAGGACATGTATACAACAACATCAATAGTGTTAATTCAAAAAACTGACCACATTGATGTTATATGTAAAACACATTGTTATTTCATTAATTTATCATATGTAATATCAAAGAGTAACCATTAACCTACACCTACTCACTAATATCCACTTAAGAATCCACTTTCTTCTTCCATCAATGGGTGAAGAGGAACCCTTTGTATAACATCTTCTTTGCCACTAGTGAAGAGTAACCTTTTACAAATCTTATTCAAGGTTTAAAAAGACTCTCAAAGTGGATCCTAAGCAATTTCTCGAATTACAAAATGTATACAACTCAAGAACTCCTTCTTATGACACACTAACAAATAAAGGCTCAATATATGTTAAGCAAAACAAACATGCATTCTTTAGGCTTTTAATGACTCTCTAGTATGCCCAACATACTTCCTATAAATTATATATAGTCTATTTATACATAAAAACAACCTAAAATAGTCATTAGAAACAAAGACTAACTATTACAATAACTAGTGAGAGTGACATTAGTCAACCATCCTGGCATATTAGTCAACTATTATGGTATATTGTTTTAAAAATTCATTTTTTAGGACTAAGTTATAGACTCTCTCTTCTCATTTTTTTCTCTAACTTCTCTCTTACTGAAATCCCTTGTCCTCCCTTACCACTTTCCACTTCCAGAAACATCCCTTCTCGCACGTAACAATTCCTCCTCTAGTTCCTTATTGGAAAAAGGGTCGTTGAACTGCTTTAAATGAAGGCTCTACCTCGTAGGAAGGCTTTCCTCAGGCCTTGCCAATAGTTACGAAACAAGGAGAGTCCTCTTTTTCAAAGGATGATTTTTCCAACCCTCTCCAAAGAAGCTTTTGCTACTAGTAATGGTGGCTTGACTGACAACAAATAGTTATCCTGTAAAAGCTTATACGAATAAGGTACAAATTCAACACAACAAAAGTTATGCTTAAACGCTATCAGGATGTGGTTAAGGATAGGGTTGTGTCCCCACCTCTCAAACTCTTGAGGACGGATGCTCAAGCTTGGTCTACGTCCTTGATTGGTTTTTTCTGGTCTAAGAGACTTGCTTTCCTATTGTAGAAGCATAGGCTAAGGCTAGATGGAGTAAAAAGGGGATGGATAAGGTGATGCTGAGGGAAGATGGCTCCGTCTTGTTTAAATTTAGTGAAGATACGCATTTAGCTTAAATTGTAGAGTTAGGACCTTGGCATGTTGGGGATCAACCTTTATTTGTTCAAAAATGGAATGAAGCTTGATCAGAGTAAGATAGAGGTGCTACTACTATAGGTCAATTTTCACAATCTTCCAATGGAGCTTTGTACAATTAAGGAGTTAAGTTTTTTAGCCAGCTCAATAAGGAAGCCAATCTATATAGACAGTCAAATTGCCACAATGTAGAGGATGTGTTATGTCAAAATGTGCATAGAAATTTAGAAAAATGCTCTATCGCTAGAGAACTTATCTATTCTAAGGCTTGGAGAGTCTAGAGAATTAAGAAAAGCAGTGATTCAAGTTACCTATCCATGGAAACCTAGCAATACCAAAAAAAATGGATCCTAACTGGTATATTATTCAAAACAGGTTGAGATGATGAATTAATGGAAGTTAAAGTTAATGTTTCACTCATTGAGCAAGATAAAAAGGAAAATGGTAGGGCTGAGCAAGTTAAGGATATGGAGCATGAATTTCAGCCCAACTCTTCTAGAGTATTGTAAGAGGAGAGGGATATTTATCAGTTTATTGCACTTATAAATACTGGTATTGAAACTGAACTTATTCCTCAACCTAATGAGATTACACAATCAAAGAGTAATAGGTAGGAAGTAGCAATAGTTCATTATAAACTGGAGATGCAGGGCAATGACACTATCATCACTAAACAAGGAGATGTCCTGGATGAATTAGCAGGCAACAGTCCCTTTTCCATAGCAATGACCAACTCTGGTCCTGCTGAAACAAGTATAGTCCCTAATAATTCCAAAAGGAGAACAGTTAGGAAGAAAGCTTAGCAAAAAACTATAGGGGAACCCCCAACCCCCCACCCCCCATGTCAATCCTTATTTGGAATACTAGAGGCTTGAATGACCCTCTAAAAAAGCAAATGGTAAAAGAGGTAGTGAGGGACAAGAAACTTGTTTTAATTGGTCTTCTTAAAACCAAAATAAAAAATCCTCTTACAGTTTTTGGTTAACGCTTTTTGGGTGCTAATTGGGAGCTTTTCTCTAATCAAAGCTCACATTATAATGGCAAGAATATTTGTCTTTATAATATTGACTTGATTAAGGAATGAGCTATTGAAAAATCATATTAATTGTTACATCTTCACTATCGGATGCAAAATCTGAGTGCTGAGTTTGATATTTCCCTAGTGTATGCTCCAACCTTAGCTTTCAAAAGGATAAATTATGGAAGGATCTACAAAATCTCCAGCTTAGAATTTTCTTTCCATGGCTCATAGTAGGGGACTTCAACTGGTCCCTCAACTTAAATGAAATTGAAGGGGGGAGAAGACACCATCTAGGTATGATAAAAGAACACTCCAATTTTTTAATAAGGATGGATTTGGTAATCCTCAACTCTACTGGAAGGCTACTTATCTAGTCTAATAATCAACAAGGCAGCCTTCCTATTAGGAAGAAATTAGATAGATCACTTGTGAAACCTGATGTCAGACCACTCTTTTATGTTGATCCAAAGGCTCACTGAATCGAGAACAACGCGAGACCCCTTCATATTTTTCAATGCTATCACTGGTATGGATGGTTAAGAAGTTTTTAGCAGCTACTGGAATTATAAAGTAATAGGTTTTAACTCCTATCAACTATTGTTCAAGCTACGACTAATGAAACTGCTTTTAAGAAGTTTATGATTGGAAGAAATTCAAATCTTCAAACTCTTAAAGAGAAACTCAATCGTGCAGAAGAAACTTGTTATAAGTCTACTTATAATTTTGTATTTAGATAGGCAGAAGTGACATGCCTTCGAGAATATCAGGAAGCTCTCGCATTTCATAATTCATTCCCAATGCAGAAAGCTCGACTCAACTGGTTAAAGGAAGGTGACTTCAGTACCAAAATTTTCATTCATCCTTGCTAGCTAGAAGAAATATCAATAAGATCTCCATACTCATAATGATAAATGAAAAGCTCATTTTGACTAGAATTCCGTACTGGAGTTAGCCAATAGTTACTTCATTGCACTGATGGGAAATGCAGATTCTATAACATTAAGTCATAATATGCTAAGGTTCTTTGATTGCCGTGTTGATCTAGGAATAAAGGACTTTCTTATCTCTCCTATAACTGAACATGATGTTAAAAGAATCCTCTTCAACTTACATCCTTTAAAATCCCCTAGATCTGATGGTTTTACTACTATGTTCTTCCAACATACTTGGGAAATCACTAGTAAGCTCTTTACTAAGGTTGTTCTGGAATTTTTTTAATTCTTCAAAATTTTCTTCAAGAAATCAATCATACATCTCCATGAATCTCAAGAAACAATAACCTCGTATTATGAGTGATTTCCATCCTATCTCCTGATGTAATACAATTTATAAGGTGATATCCAAGCTCCTTACAGAAAGACTCAAGTTGGCTATTTCTGACATTGTTAGCACAACACAAGTTGTTTTTCTCTCTGACATATATACTGGGGATAATATTCTTCTGATCCAAGAACTATTGAAGGACTACAATTTTGGTTAAAAAAACTCAATAATTACCTAATAAGGATAGACTTCTGTAAAGCTTTTGATACCATTAGTTGGCAATTCATTCAGTAATGTCTTCAAGCTTTGCACCTTCCTTTAACTTTTATTGAGTGGATTATGACATTTATACAAACTCTAACTTTCAGTGTGGTTGTTAATTGCATCCCTACAAAGCCTTTTAAAACACCTAACGGAATGTGACAAGGTGATCTTTTATCCCCATACTCGTTCACTCTTCTTATGAAGGGTTTCTCCAAGTTTATAAACAAACTTATACCTTGCAATGGAGGGTTCAAATTTTATCATAAATGTAGGGATATCATTCTTACATATCTCATGTATGTTGATGACTTGATTCTATTGTGTGGAGCTGATGGTCATTCTGTTAACATATTGATGCAAATTATGGATTTATTTTCTACATGGTCCAACTTAAAACATAATCCTACTAAGAGAAACCTCTATCCTTCTCTTTATTTATGGAATATTGATAAAAATATAGAGGATTACTAGTCTGAGCACTCTCCCTACTCTCTTCTGCTATCTAAGAGTTCCTATTTCAAAGCCAAAGTTTTCTAACTACGCATTTATCATTAATAGACTAAAATCCAGGGTGATGGCATGGCAAAACATATTTCTTTCTTATGCTACTCAGCTCACTCTCATTATTTCTATTCTCAAAAATTTGCATAGTCATTGGACTGCATATATTGTTTTGCCAAGGAAAGCTATAAAAGAGATGGATAGAATAATAAAGACATTCTTATGGTGAGGTAAACTTGATAATTATAAGAATGCTCGAATTAAATGGTGTGAAGTTACTATTCCTAAGAAGCATAGAGGCCTTGGAATCATCTCCATTTCAATGATGAAAAATTTCTTAATGTGTAAAAGGCTATAAAGATTATATATTGATCAGAAAGCCTTGTGGATTAAATGGATACATGAGTATTACTTGAAGCATACTCACTTTTGGCCAGCTAATTTTGCAAAGGAGGGCTCGTAGATTCTTAAGCAGATGAGGAAGTTGATGGATGTTATCTATCCTTCAATTGAACACAAAATTAGCAATGGCAAAAAGATATGGATTTGTTTTGATAACTGGCTTCCTATCAATCCTCTTATTCAACTATTTAAATTTTACCAGTTAAGGAATAGAATGCCACTAAATCTCAAAATTTCATACCTAATTGTGAATGGTGCATGGCACAACAATTTCAGGACTCTCTTATAGACTACTTAGCTCCACTAAATGAGGTAGAGAACAAAGATTTCATCACCTAGGGGATCAACCTAAATAGTAAGTATTCTAATCATTCTCGTCACAAATTATTTGTCAACTATCATACTGTGATCCCTTGGTTTAATCTCTTATGGAGGAATACCCTTTTCCCTAAGGCCTCATTTATCACTTAGCTAGCAATCAAGAATAGGTTGAAAACCATAAGTCAATGGAAAGGTAGTGCTGATCATACATGTCTTTTTTGTAACATGGTTGTGGAGGATAGAGAACATCTTTTCTTTCTGTGCAGATTCTCCAAGGTTGTTTGGAGCAAAATACTACGTCTACTACTTCATAATAATGGTTGCTACAATTGGGGAATAAGCATTGAATTGGGTTAATAGAAAATCACGGAAAGGCATCACTAATGTCATTCTTTTTAGAACAGTCTTTACCATCACCATCTACAACATTTGGCGAGAAAGAAATAGCATGAGATTCACTGACTTGAAACAAGAGCCATATCAAATTGCATATCAAATTATCAATCAGATCAAAGTATGTATATATGCTCACAATGCATAACATCACCTTTCCATAGAAATAAACTGTAGATGGAGTTTATAGCCTTTTTATTTTTGTTACTTATCAACTACATATGTACTGCCATTCTTCTTAGATTGTTTTTTACTCAATATCAATATGAAGGCAGGCAAATAGCTTAAAACTCATTGTAATGAAATCATAGTTTCATCTATAATACATATTGTTCATTTTTCAAAAAAATCATCTTTTAGGGAAAAACTCCTAAAATAAGTATTTCAAAACTTCTTAAGTGCTTTTAAAGATTAAAATATGTTTCTTTGATAAAAACTTGATTCAAAACTATTTCAAAAGTTCCTTAAAAGTATTTTTATGCATCATTATCTAAAACCTTCTTAAATTTCCTCTAAATTATAACAAAGTATATGCAATATACCCTAAGTACAAATGATCATGCAATGATTGAACTTATAATTCATTTAAAGGACCAAGTTAAGGCTATAATAAGAATTATAATGACTTTCTTAAAATATTGATGTGCTTGATTCCATTTTATTTTTATTTCTTCGCTTAAATTGTATATGTTCTATATTTTACTCATTTTTTCATCCTTTGATTTATCAATTGATTTAATTCACTTGTTTTCTCACTTTAATCTTCCATTAAATTTAATTTTTCACATATTAACTTTTTTTTAAAAATGAAGAATATCATTTAAGCATTCTATTAAGGGAACATTACAAAGCTATTAAATCCAAAACAGTTGAAAAGATGGACTTCAGATTATAAAACTTCACCTTTTACTTGATAAGCACAAAAGCATGCTTCCTAACTATACATTCCAACTACAACATATGATAATATATCATACATTAGTGACCATTCTTTAGCCTTAAGGGGACACTTAGACACATCAGCCTCAACCACTTTTCACCAAATTATCAGATCATACCATCATAATTTGACTTATTGTTGACTTTAAGGAGTGATGAACTCTTTAAACATAGTATCTTTTACCCTAAATCCAAATCCAATCTCCATGGGGAAGCAATCAACTCATTGTAAATTTTGTTCTTTGTTTTAATATAAGTTGTTCCTTAATCCATTGAGTGAGTTACAATTTGGATTCATTCCTTGGGGCTTTCCATACCCTGGTAGCACTTATCATTTCTTTCATTCTAAATACTATAGAGGCATAATCCAAAAAAAAAATAAAAAATTTTCTTATCCTTTAAGGAGATGATTCTATTCAATTGCAACTAAGTTAAGAACTCCAAGTAGTTGAGACTGAAGTTGTTAATTTGAAATAGATCAGGACATATTTCTAGATATCATAGGTGAAGTTATAATTATAAAAGAGATGCTTAAGATATTTAATGCTCTCTTTACAATAGTATCAATTAATATTGAGTTTGAGATAACCTAACCTGTCTAAAATAGTTATTTTGTTCCTAACAACCAACCATATGAAAAAAGAAACCTTGGCAACAGTTTCTTACTCCATACAACTTTGCAGCAAGCCTGTTTTTCTACCTTAACAATGAGAATTTCTCATTCTAGATTAGTTTCAAACCAAATATAAGAGTCATCCCTCTTAAAGTTAGGATTATACCTCTATAAAATGTGTTCAAGCTCAGTAGGAATATTTTCCTAATAGATGGAATTGTTATACTTTCACCTTGGAGCAGTTTAAGGCATTATCAAGGTTCTAGGCATTACTTGAGTGTTGTGTAGAGGTCATACCTTACTCCAATTAAATTCAAAAGAAGTTACTTCACCATTTCCTATAATGTACTTGATATGTTTCTGACAAAATCCCCCAAAACTTCAACATTTAAGAAATGAGCCAAAAGAAAGAGGGCTTATTATTGACTTCTCACAAACATTTTCTTTTTAATAAATAAGAGTGAACCTATCTAACCTATAGTGAGTCTTTGCGTACTAGTAACCTAGTTTCCTTCCCATAAAGACTTTTTTTCATGTTGATTGGTGAAATCCCCAATACCTATTCTGTCATTGGTTTTCTAACTTCCTTCTACATGACCTTTGCATTTTACCTTCCACCATGAACCCTAGCCTATAAAAACCTTCTTAGAAACTTCTCTATTGTTTTTCTTAAACCCCTAGATAGAAAAAAGTGTGAAGAAAAATATATATAGAGAGAATTTAATATAATTTAATCCATTGGAGCTCTTGTATAAGATAAAACTTTATTACACTAATTACTAAGTCTATTTTGAATCTTCTCAATTAAAGGTAGATACTCTCATTGTTGAAACCTTTTGGTGGATATGGGTAAACCAAGATACACAAATGGGGGATCCCTCACTTAAAGCCTAGAGATAGTTGAGAGTCACCAATCTATATCGTGATCACTAGCAAAAATGAATATATATCTTTATTTTTGTTAATTTCAAAATTTTAAAGTTCCTTAAAATTATGAAAATATTCATAAGGATACTTATAGATATATCATATGCTCTCAAAAAAATAGTAAAAATGAATATATAGCTTTTATTTTTGTTAATTTCAAAATTTTAAAGTTCCTCAACATTATGAAAATATTTCATAAGGATACTTATAGATATATCATATGCTCTCAAAAAAAATAGTAAATCATTAGTAAAAGCAACGTTGAACAGACCTAGCTTCTTACATTTATATGAATTTTGAAAAATGGATCTAGTTTAATGTTATGCACCATTAGTCTAGAGAGTGTTTTCATGTCTAAGGGTCCGTTTGGTTGAGCTTTTTTCAGTAGAGCTTTTTTCAGTAGAGCTTTTCTGAAAAGGGCTTTTTTTAAAAGCCAAATGACTGTTTGGCTGTCAATTAAAAAAACAGCTTTTTTAAAAGAGCTTCATACAGTAGACTGTTTGGCAACCTAAAAGTAAAAAGCACTTTTATTAATTTGAACTATATTTTATTTTACAATAAATTTTTAAAGTATACCAATATGCAAAGTACCATCTTGTAAGAAAAAATTTATAGAGATCTCTCATTTTTTTATAGGAAATAAAATTAATATAAAAAATAAATATTAAAACACGTAAACCCAAAATGTGAATACAAATGTGAAACCAAAATAATTTTATACTGGTAAAAATCAACCCCGTGCAGGTTGAACCGTAAATGAGGTGTTCTCATAAAAGACTCACTTCAGGTTGAAGTGCACCAAACTGGTTAATAATCTCAAAAAATATGCTCGCAGCATAAAATGTTTTTGTCGTATTCCTGTAGCAAGGCAAAAACCCCATTTA
>JAOTAW010071203.1:0-10830 GCA_025629945.1 Erythroxylum savannarum
AGTTTTAATATAATTTTTTCATTAATTCATTTTTCAAAAGGTAGAAAAGAATTGTGAAATTTTAATATATAAATATCATAAACAAGCATAATAAACGTAAGAGTAAAGAAAGAGATAGGAATGATGATTTCTTATAATAATTTGATTAAGATCGTAGCCTGCATCTATTTTTCAAGTTTTACTAGAAGTTTTTCATCAATTTATTTTTTCAAAAGGTAGAAAGGAGATGTGAAAATTTGTTATATAAAAATCATAAACAAGCATAACGAATGTAAGAGATAGGACATTGATTTCTTATAATAATTCAATTAGAATATTAAACTGCATCTATTTTTTAAGTTTTACTAGAATTTTTTCATCAATTTATTTTTTCAAAAGGTGGAAAGGAAACTTGATTCTATTATATTTATTCTATAGGTAAAAAGTAACTAGAAACATGTCTTCCATAAAAATGATGATTATTTTAACACTTTGATTGCAAGATAATACTCAATAAATGTTTTCTTTTTATTTTTCACTTTAATTCTTAAAAGCTTAAATCATTTTTTAAAGAATGTATAATATTTTGAATGCTATGAAAGTTCTCTCAAATATTTTTTATAAATCATAAAATTACATAAAAATTACAATATAATTTATTTATGTTTGTTTAAAGTGACATTTTAGTTATTATAATAAATAAGTTTTAAATAGTTGAATAGACCTATATCACCTTCAATATCAAAATTACAATATAATTTATTTATGTTTGTTTAAAGTAACATTTTAGTTATTATAATAAATAATTTTTAAATAGTTGAATAGACCTATGTCACCTTCAATATCAGTTCACTTATGTTAAAAAAATAAGTCTAGTCATTAACTAGAAAAGAAGTTACATTAAATGTTTGTTTGAATGTTTAGTTAACCGATTCACACTAAAATGGCTATATAGACATGTATAGACAAGTCATCATTTTATGTATACAATAAGTCTTGGACAAGCAAAATGTTTTAAGGTGGCTTGTGAAACAATCATTTGCTTTTGTTGATTTCGACATTTACTATGCCTCTCGAGCCACCGAAAATTGCAAGTCATCATGGATTTCATTTTTAATTGCATTATATTGCAAATTTCCTTAAAGTCGTGTTTGGTTGGGGGTTTATTAATGGAATGAAATGGAATGTAATATTATTCTATGGTTTTGGAGGAGGGTTTATAATGGAATGGAATGGAATGAGATGGAAGAGGCGGGTTTCATATTGTATCCTATTTCATCCTAAACAGTAAAAATGAGAAACCTCCAATTTGGAGGTTTAGGATGAAATGTAAAATGATAAACAACTTTTCACTATATTACATTATAAACCCTTCTTCCAAACAATATTTCACTATAGTACATTATGAACCCTTCCATCCCTCCCAAACAACAATTTTCTAATATTATATCCATTTACATTCCATTCCATTATAAACCATTCCATTCCATTCTATTAAAAATCTTACGTCCAACCAAACATAGCCTAAGACATTCTCTTGTTGTTCTTCTCTCGAATGAATAGTAACTTCCCATTTCAGGCTTGTTCTAGTTGAGGGTTGGTAACTTTCCATCATTAGGAAGTTACATGGAAGGACCGAGGGAGGTTCCTCTCCCAAAGGTGTGGCTCAACTTAAATTTCCTACTTTATATCGACTTCCTCAGTAAACAAAAGGCTATGAAAGCTAATAAATCCTACAACAATGTTGTCACTTCAAACCATGCACAGGAAAAGCCTAATCATTTTTCTTCTACCATAGTAGATGACATTGTATCCTCACCACTCAAGTTGCTATAAGAAGGGGTCAAGCTCTGGAGCAACACCCTTGTTGGCTTCTTTCTTAGCAAAAGACCTTATTTCCCCTTTATGCAGAATTGGCTAATAACTAGGTGGGGAAATAAGAGTCTTGAAAAAATTATTCTCACTGATGGTGGTACATTCTTATTCAAATTCATATATAGTGATAGCATGAACAAAATTATGGAAGCAGTTCTTTGGGATGTTGTTGAGCAACCAATTTTCATCTATCAATGGGTTCCAGGTCTGGAATTTGACAAGAGTGGCATAGAATCCATCCTAACTGGATTAATTTCCATAACATAACTCTAGAATATTGGACTTTGGATGGCTTGAGTTTCTTGGCTAGTTTAATTGGTAAGCATGTGGCTTTTAACTTAGTGACTTCCAAGCTTGAAAAGATCAGCTATGCTCACATTTGTATGGAAATTAATCCTAAGAAACCCCTACTTGATAGCCTGTATGTTATGAAACTTAGTCTTGCTGATGAACTTGTAAAGACTATGGTTCAACTTTTAATTTGAAACCAACTTTAGGGAAATAAGAATGGAGGCCTACTGGGAAGTTATTCTCCTCAGGGAGTTATAATGAGCTAATGGGGATAGATAAGTAATATGAAAACATAAATGAAAATACTTCTGTCACTTTCTTTGAAGATCATAATTAGAAGCAATCAGTTGATGCTGGTAACATGATCAACCAGTAAAACAATTCTATATCAAATCAACTTAATAATATTAAATTGAATGAGGAAGGGATAGCTACTGAACCTAGAGATGAGGAACAGGAAGAGGATAACCCACATCAAGCTCAAACAGGAGTTGAATACTGAATTTACTCCTGCCTTTACTAGGAAATTTGGTAGTGATAAGTGTGTTTTTAGGTTATGTTTTTACAGGTTTTCACGCCATTATGCCTCTAAGAACCAAGAAAGTTGTTGAACCCATCTAAGCTAAAGAGGGAGACGAAATACTACAGACATTGCAACTAAGTATGATGCCCCTTTTCCCATTTATTCCAAGGAGGAAGGTAACAAGTATGCTCTTCTAAAAAATAGAACCATTCATACACCACGATATTTAGATTTTGATTTGTTAAAAGAAATAGGGTAGGAGGATAAATTGCTAAAATTGTGTAATAAAGGTGGTTAGGGACAATATGTGCATATGGATTACCCTATTTTATGTGAACTAACACTTGAGTTTTTCACTACCTTGAGGTTTGAATCTAGTAAACCTAGTAAATTCTAGTTTAGACTACAAGGCTAGACCCGTAGCTTGGATGAGAAGTTGTTACGCCAACTCTTTGTTTTTTTAAGCCACAGGTAGAAGATTCCTACCAAGACTTCTCATCTACCATTTATTGGAAATATTTAACTGACTTGCTTGATTTTAATGCTCACAATGCATCGATTGCTCACATTCTTAATCCTGAGCGATTGCTTTTGCACAAATTCATGTGATATGTTGTGTTTTCCAAAACTTAAAGCAACAAATGCTCCATTAGGGTGTTGTTTCTATTATGGTGCATAGATGAAAAGATTAAGCCTAACATGCTCTCTTATTTTTCTCAATCTTTGATCCAATCTATGGCAAAGAAGGGAACATCTATAGGAATGGGTTATTTAGCCACTGCTTTGGCTCAGCATTTTAAGATTGATCTTACTGGACTAACCCCTATTTCTTATGAGTATTTTGATGTACCGCACTTAAGATGTGGAGAGATAATACTGCACCACAACATTGCTAGAATCGAATACAATACGTAATTACTGTTTTTCTGATTCATTTGTAACGACTAATGGTTCGTAATCATTAGGGTTAACAAAACCTAAGTTAAATAATCCGAGCTTGTGTGATTATTGCTTAGAGTGGTCTGTTTTTCTCACTCGTAAGGCGGCTGTTCAATTAAACTTAGTGAGTGTCTCCTAGGTTATTCGATAGCTAGGGTGAATTAACAAGCTCTTCTTAAATTAACTATGACCTAAGGAAAAATTGGGATTAACAAAGCTTGTTGTTAATCTACGACAAATAGTTCAAAGAGAGGTAAAAGAACAACAAATCAATAAAATATGTTTAATTAGGGTTTATGCCGAGATTAAACCAAAGAACCAGGTCCCTAACAAATTCATCACTTTTCATCATTTTTACATGTGTTCTTTAATTTTCTTTTGTTAGTTTAACTTCATTTTATTATCTTGTTTGATAAACCAACCAAACACCTATATCCTAAACACCGTTTAATTTCATTTTAAAATCTTTACACACACTCTTTGTGGGACCGACCCAGACTCACCACTGTTATAGTATTAGGTCTAGTTTATTTTGACTAGCGTTATGACTCACTGCCAAGAAACTCAACCGAATAGGATAAATCTTTCCACTTTAGGAGAGAAGATAAGGAAGAGAGAAGGAGTTGGTGATATCCAGCCACTACAGCCATCCATTCCAAGTTATTTCTATAATCTTATTATTCTTTATTTCATCTAATGATTTGGATATGAGGATGTTTAATATATTGTTAAGGATGTTCTAACTTCATTTTGGGATTGACTATTGAATCATTTTGTGACGTATTTGGTTTTGATCTTAATGAAATTGTTGGGTATTGTGTTGTTTATGATTTTTGCATACTTCAGTAATAAATCATGATATTGAACCGGTAGTAACATGATTAGGTTTGGTAATGAGAATTAACAACTTAATAGATCATGTAAACATCAAATCGGTAATTATATAAAGAGAAATCTTGTCACCAATTTTACTTTGCTAGCAAACTCTTTACTCAAACATCTTTATTGATTTCACATATACTTCCGATTTCATTCACCATGTATCATTCTTCTTATTCGAACTCGAAGTTCAGATCTGTTTTCAATCTCGTACTAAAATTCACAATCTTTTACTCTTTAATTTGGGATATGCTAAGTCCCACATGCTATGCTTTCTTTTTGCTCTAGTTCTGGTAAACTCGAAATCAAATTCCTACTTAAGGCATCTGATATAACACTTAACTTCACTTGGAATTTCTTACTTGCACATTCATAATTCTTCGATATTTATATCAATCTCCTGAGTTTCATATTTAAATCTTCCAATTCAATGATTGCCTCAAACTTTTACGATCTGTACTTGCATGTGCATACTTACAATGTTCCTGTACATATATTGTCTCCAACTTTCAAAACAATCATCAATGTAGCAGTTCTAAATCATGGATCAAGAAAAATCAACTCATAGGACTTTAGTCGTCTCCATACATATGAAATCATCTTGTTATCCTGCATTGGATTTTAGCCAAATGTCTTATATAACATCAGTGCATATTATAGAATCTCCAAATTCATATGATATGATTTGTATCAGTATAAGTCTTCAGAATTCTCTTTACGTACATTACTCGTACACTTTAAACATTTCTCTTCATGTATTCAAACCATGCTTCTCAATTCTTTGAATTCCTTTTGTACATCATCAAATCATGGATCACTTTAGTCTCTAATACCGTAGTGATATCGGGCATTTGTTAACTCAAACAATCATTATCAAATTCCATGTGTCTCCTGATTAGCCCTCGTGATTCCTTAAATAATTGATTCCTCAATAAGGTACATTGTCTCAATTTCTTTTCAATTTCTCTTATTGACTTCCTTCCTCAAATGATTTTCTCTATTCCCTGAATTTCCTCATATCTTGCTTGGACTCATTCTCATGTTTGCTCATGCACACCAATTTCTTCACTCATTGAAATTTATTTACAAATTGAACTTCTTGCGATTTTAATACATTCATCATCAAGTTAGATTTGTATCTCCCGAACATACCTACACATAATCTATATAACATGAACTCATATACTCCTCATATTAGAAATCAAGGTCTCCTCAAATTCAGAAATCCACTCATGTGATCCTTTACATCAAACGAAATACATACTTTTTCAATAACACAATTTACTTCTTTGCTTGAATCTCCATTAAGGAGTGTACTCACTCTCGAATCATTTCATACTCTTTCATTGATCATCCTTAACATAAACTATTTGATCCACTTAACCTAACTTAATAAAATTCTTCTTCGAGAAAGGGTTTCTTGCCACAATCATCTATACTAGTTATGCAATCTTGATCAATCTCCTATTCTCATTATCACACTATCAGCTATTCTTAATGTCTCGGGAGGACAAATTCCTATCATCCTGACAAGGTCATAGTGTTCAAAATGCCCAAAAACCCTATGGAGTAATGAACATACTTATTGTCACATAATCTTGGGTGACATCATCAAATTCATCCCATTTTGGCCACTTGCAAATTCTGTTTCACTTTCTTGCTACTTTGGTCTCCAATAATCCTAGGCAATATTCTTTTCTTGATCTTCGAATTTGTTTCTTATTGTAACATTTGTAACACCTCTCAATCTATGTCCACTTGATCATTGTGAGCACTTTCATGCGTCACTCTAGTGCTCCTTAGACTTTGGGAACTATAACTAACAATATTCAATGAGTCGTAGGCTTCTTCCTCTAACATCTCCACACATATATGTAGTACCAATGTGCTTAATACACTCACTTGTGTACGATGATAAATCATCATATAGATACTCGCAATAACTATCTATTTAACATTCTTGGACTTGTACAAATATCACTACCCTTCATATTATCTTTTCATTATCCTTCATATAATACCTTGCATATATATATATGAGCCATTAATTCAAACTTATAGAAGAAAAAAAATTATCACACAATTCACATAGCACATAACTTTCAAAAGCTTGTAAACTTGTTGCCCAAAATGACACTTTCTTGTAAACTTGCTTTTCATAACTTAATATCCTTGCAAAAATCATTTCTGAAAGCATGATTTCATAAACTTGTATTCTTTTAAAAGAAATGTTTTTTTTTTAAAAATCATCAGACAATTCGCATATAAACATGTAGCAATTTCGCAATGCATTCAAAGCACAATTTATGCAACAATTATAATGCAATTTAAATCAGTGAATTTTCTTGCTTTAAAGGAAACAAAAATGGCTTATGCAATTTATTATAAACATGTACCCACTTGGTTCCGATTTCATCTTCTTAAAACCATAAGAATTTCTATTTTCACGAAATTCTACTTGTTAATCCCATCGTTCCACTCGTCCCCCTATTTTTCCTCAACAATCCATCATCATAAATTCACATCTTTATCACATTCAGGGATAACACCACAATATATTATTCAATTCCATCAAACAGATGCATTGACTCATTATTTGTCATATTTGACCATGTACTATTTCTCATCTCTAATTATGCACAACTTCCATTTTCTCATATCATGAAAGAATATCGTCTTGTTCATTAATTCGATCACCTCAAACTCTTAACAATTCCTTTTGCGTGTAACTTATACACATGCACTCATATAAGATCTCAATTCCGGCGCTCTGATACCACAAATGTTGGATCCCGTTTCCGGAACCTAACCTTCTTGCTTGCGAAAACATGAACACGAGCGTGCGTGCATATTACCTTGAAGGGTTATAATTTTTTTTTGAACCCTTAATAGACATTATTCATACATCTTCAATCTTATAACATCCTAAAAATTCACTTACGACATCTGCAATGCCGAGCCCATACTAACCAATCATCATGCTTGAACTCATTTATCCTGTTTGTGAACAGAATTTAGAAACCATCAAGTTAGAATTCCAATTTTACTTCTGCATATGAAACATAGATCTATGCCTCTTGTTCAAATTGATTCAAGAATCACCTCAATTGGAGCTCTACAGCTGAAGATATGCTTAAAAATCCATATGGTGTTCCAACCCTAATCATGCTCTCATAACTGACCTCTCACTTGTTTCAATGCAAACTCTTTCAATTCAACTCCAAATAATACAAATGTTCATGGTGTGATAGATAAATGTTTTAGAAATCCATTCGTTCAAGAATCACCTCAATTGGAGGTCAGATTAGGGAGATATACTCAAAAGAGTACACCATGCTCACACCCAAAATCAATTTGAACATACATTGGAGTGAATGCCATAACTTTCATTAAACAAATCCGATTGACTTTGTTCTTGAACCATTGGAAAGTAAAATTCAATACCTACAACTTTTAGGAAGACCACAAAACCTGATTCTACCTGTAGCAGTGTCAAATAACTCCATCTTTCCGGTGCATGTCTGTTTAACGGACATGAATCGACCCAAATGCACCATTTCACCCGAGAAGGTCCGTTAAACGGATATCCATGTCCGTTACATGGACTGGGCAAGGGGTCCCAAATGACCTGAGAAGGTCCGTTAAACGGACTTCTATGTCCGTTGGGCTTTCCCAAAGCCCTTCATGCCCTCTTTCATGCTTCCAAACTCCTTCCTAACAACATACCAACTTGAAACGTTCATATCTTATAATTCCGATGTCTAAATTTTACAAACTTTATAGCGTTGGAAAGCTATAAAGACGAACTACAACTTCCTAGAAGACAAGTTTTGCTAATTCTTTCTAAATGTTTCCAGATTTTTCCTTGACAGTCATACAACAATCTCATTCTTGTGAAAACTTGAATTTGTCCCAATTTCACTTCCTTAGCTAAAACACTATCATTCTTATCCATTCAATTACCAATCCTACCTTTCCCTAACATTTCAATTACAAGCATTGGAAACTCATATTCAAAGTTCAACCATTCAATTCACTACTTCTTTAAATGCACTTAATTTCCTCCACCAATTTGGAGTTCATCAAATCATCAACTTCCATCTATTTTCACTCTTTATATATATAACCACAAATCATCATTCATAGCATTTCTAACTTTCTTTTCCCTAAAGCCTCATTTACATATATATATATCAGTAGGTCATTCATGTACCAATTTACAATCATCCATACTCAAATTTCACATTTCAAAACCATACACCATCATTCATACTTAAGCCTCAACTCAATTGTCTTTTCACATTTTACTGCATTTCATCATTCAAAACTTTCTGTGTTTCCTATTTATACATACACATATACATAAATACCAACCATTCAAGCTCAACATTCATCTTAGTCATCCATATACAGTTTTACATTTTGAAACCATACACAAATCCAATTCCTCATTTACATCATAATATAACTGTTTACATGATCCAATGGCATTTCCAAGCCAAAATTACAATACCAATATATAATACATCATTCAATTGCTTATAATGCAATTACAACTTTTTATATACATGATCTAATTTCAAATACACAACAACATGCAAATAGTGCCTTGATCCACTTTCACTTGATTTCTTGATCAAAACCTGTAGGTGGGGAAAAGAGTGGGGGTGAGCTTGGAAGCTCCGTGGGTAACATGCTTATAACCAAAATAACAAGCAAAAACCATTTAAAAGCTCTTCATCATGAAAATTCCCCTTTGAGTCATAAAACACATGTTTCTTTCAAAATTCTTGTCATATACTCAAAATCACAAAATCACAATTCATGCATTTTCAAACTTGTTCAGAAATCATGAATGCATCAAACATGACACAAATCATAACATATAACACATCAAATGGTTCGGCAAGTCCACAAACATGACGAACTACACAATTCCATCAAATGGTCTTGTGTAGTCGTATACTTGAGGGAGTCCTAAAAGGAACTCCGTGCCACTTGCGGGCAGGCGGGAGAAGCCTATTCTTGGTCAGCGTGCACGCGACAGTTCTTGGGTGGACTATACCTAACCCACATAACATGTAATCATGATTTTGAAAACATTTTGCCAAAATTGGCACATTCTTGAAAATTCTTGTTTTCATGCACATGACATATTTCATATGCATTCACATAATTATTTCACAATTCAATCAAACAAATTCACCTAACAAATCATCAATTCATCAATCAAATTCTCATAGAAATTCTCAAATCATTCAAAAACAATGACTTTGAAAATCATTTTATCTTGATTTTTGAAAACATATTAATGGCTCATTATTAAAGCTATAAACATAAAACCCACCTTAAATCCTTGCTTAGTGAACTTGTTCCACATGTTTCCCCCTCTTGCTCCTCTTGATTCCATCATCACTATTCACAAAATCCCCAAATCACAATAGATTCAAATTGAAAAACCCTAAGGGACATATCATCAAATTGACCTTAGAATTCACAAACCCATGCATTTCTTAAGATATCTAACCTAAAACCCTTTCAAAACTCAACAAAATACAAATCCTCTTACCTTGATCTTCACCCAACCAAAGGGTTTCTTAGCTCATCTTGAAGCTCTCATCCTCCTCCACGTTTTTCCCTTCTTGAACAACCATAAATTCCTTCTTGAAATCCATGAAAATCAAGCCCTAGCATCATCTTTCTTCTTTCTCTCCTCCTCTCCACCGAAATCTCCCTCTCTTCTCTCTTTTCTCTTTTGTTTCTCTCAATTTCGTGCACCACTCTCCTTTAAATACCAACCCCCACTTGTAATGACCATCTTGCCCTTACTAATAAACCTTATAACCTTACAACTTAAGTGGTCTTCCAATTTTTCCCTTCATGCATAAGTTACAACCTTAATTCAATTAATCCATGCCATATGGTCTTACTCAAATTAACATGTTAATTTACTCCCATTAACATGCTAATTTATTCCACAAAATAAAATAATTAATCTATCAAGACCTCAAAATTCATTTAATTCATGCTTAACTCTTTCCAAACAAATCAAGGCATTTTCTAATCATGAAATTGAAGGAATTTGCTTGAACTTCCTTCTAGAGACATGTTTCTCATTATCTTAATTTTCTAATGACATCAAAATCATTCAATTTGGTTCAATATTCTGACAGTTATACACCAAACATTTCAGACTGTTCTTATACTAAAATATTTTCCTGCGCATGAATTCCATCCAAAAATTTACTTTCTTAAAGACTGAATTAGAACTCAATTTCATCAAACAATTTGTAGCCTTATCTCTCTAGTTTAATCCAAATCAAGAATCATCTCATTTGGATAAC
>JAOTAW010071320.1:2729-18224 GCA_025629945.1 Erythroxylum savannarum
ATTAAGGGAGTGATCCTAGGAGATAATTAGGGAATGATTACAGATTACAACAGCTCATGTATGACCAAATAGTATAGCAAAAAATCATGTACATATGAGTGTACTGTTACGCCCCCTCAAGTTGTGGATGTGATCAACGAGGCCTAATCTTGATAGATTGCGAAGGTAGGCAGCTCGTGGCAAGGCCTTGGTTAGCATGTCCGCAACTTGATCCGCGGAGTGAAGATGAGTAACTTTGATCAGCCCACCTTGGACTTGTTCCCGAACAAAGTGGAAGTCAATAGCTACATGCTTCATACGACTATGAAATACGGGATTGGCACATATATAGGTGGTGCTGACATTGTCACAGAGAATTGTTGGAGTCGAATGAAGAGGATGATGGAGCTCCTTAAGAAGATTCTCAATCCAATTTGTCTCAGAGACGGTTGCGGCAACAGCCCTGTACTCCGCTTCGGTAGAGGAGCGAGAGACTGATCTTTGCTTTTTAGAGGACCAAGAGATAGGTGTTTGGCCATAGTAAATAATGAAGCCAGTTGTTGAAGTTCGATCTACTGGATTCCCTGCCCAATCGGAATCCGAGTATGCAATCAAACGAGTGTCAGGTTGTCGAGCAATGTGAATGCCCATATCAGCCGTGCCTTTGAGATACCGAAGAACCCTCTTCGCCGCGCGCCAGTGATTAGTGTTTGGACATTGCATATATTGAGACAGCTTTCCAACGGCAAAAGCAATATCCGGTCGGGTGAATGCGAGGTAGTGTAGTTTCCCAATGACACGTCGATACAACGAGACATCAACCTCATCGGTGCTGGCAGTAACGGACAAATCAATAGTCGAACACATTGGTGTGGGCACTGCTTTGCAATCCTCCATTTGTAATTCTTCGAGCATGTCCAAGACATATTTTTGCTGAGAGAGGTACATACCAGCCGTATCATAGAGTACTTCAATGCCTAGGAAGTAGCTCAGAAGTCCAAGATCTTTAATGGAGAACCTTTGTGCAAGAGCTGTAATGATCTGGCCAATACCATTCTCGTTGCTTCCCGTTACTAGGATGTCGTCGACATAGATGAGGACATAGAAGGTGTGTGCCGATCGTTGATAGATGAAGAGTGAAGGGTCGGACTTTGCTGTAGTGAATCCATATTCAACAAGAAAGGTGCGAAGAGCATTGTACCAGGCCCTCGGAGCTTGTTTCAGGCCATAGATGGCTTTGTGGAGCTTGCATACATGTTTCGGACAATCGGATGACTCATAACCCGGTGGCTGGCGCATATATACTTCCTCTTCAAGTTTGCCTTGGAGAAAGGCATTGTTAACATCAAGCTGATGGATGGGCCATGAGAGCTGTGTCGCAATTGTAAGAACAAGCCGAACTGTGACAGGTTTCACTACGGGACTAAATGTCGAATGATAGTCAATACCCGGTCTTTGAGTGAACCCTTTAGCTACCAATCTCGCCTTATACCTGTCGACAGAACCATTAGCATTGTATTTCACTCTAAATAACCACTTACAATCCACAATGTTTTTGGAAGTATCGTATGGGACAAGGTTCCACGTTTTGTTACGGATCATTGCATCATATTCATCTTGCATGGCTTGGTTCCAGTGGGGGTGATTTCGGGCTTGTTTATAGGTGCGGGGGATATGTGTAGGTGATGGTATAGTGGTGGTATGGTATTGGCGAGGTTTGAGACTGTTTGTGTGTGATCTTAGAACCATGGAGTGTGTGGGTTTTGGTTCGGATGGTGGCTGTTGATTTGGGGGCTGTTGTGTCGTGGGGGGTTCGGATGATGGGTGAGAGTTGGGATTTGTTGGAGAGGGTGCTGATTCAGGGGGTTGTAAGACATTAGGCGTGATAGGGGTAGGCTCTATTGGTGAATTTAGGTGGGGGAGAGATCGGCTGCATCGATGGTAGGTGCGTAGGGGAGGGTCAGTTTGTTGTTGGGTTGGGACATTGGTCAATATAGGATCAGGGGGTGTCGAGTTTAGAGGCATACCTGACGTCGGAGGCACCACGGGAGAGGAGAGAGTAGTGGGCATGCGTACCGGCAGGTGGGGTGGGAGTTCGAAGCATGGGTTGTCATTTTCCTTAGATCGAGACATAGGTTCATTGTGCATAGGTTCCCATTGGACAAAGCTGAATTGACATTTGTTTCGAAATTGATCTGTAGCACATGGAAAAACATTTTCACAAAATATAACATCCCTACTGAGATAAATTTTTGATGTTTCAAAATCAAAACATTGATGAGAGTAGTACTTGTTGGAGAAGCCTAGATAAAGACATGGTTTGGATTTTGGGTCAAGTTTGTGTTTTGCATAAGGTTTCAACCATGGGTAGCACAAGCAGCCGAAAACCTTGAGGGATTGTATGTTTGGTTTTGATTGAAAGAGAGCTTCGTAGGGACTTTTATTGGATAAAGTGGGAGTGGGGAGACGGTTGATCAAGTAGACAGCTTGTTGGCAGGCAAAGGTCCAAAATTGAGATGGCATTTGGGCTTGATGGAGAAGGGTTTTGGCCGTTTCAATAATATGACGATGTCGTCTTTCAACAATTGCAACACGTTGTGGTGTATAAGGTGGGGAAACTAGGTGTTCAATGCCATGGTTATTGAGATAAGGGTCTAGGCTTTGGTACTCTCCTCCACCATCTGTGTAAAGACTCAGGATTTTTGTTTGAAAATGGTTTTCAAGGAGGGGATGCAATTTCTGAAAAATGTTCAAGACTTCATCCTTAGTTTGGATTGTGTATAACCACATGTATTTGGAAAAATGATCAACAAATAAAACATAGTAACGTTTCTTGTCAATCGACACAACCGGTGAGGGACCCCATAAATCACTGTAAACAACTTGCAAGGCATTTTTGGTTTGCAACGAATTTTCCGAAAACGGCAACCTGTGCATTTTATTGGAATGACAAGAATTACAAATGGAAAGTTTAGAATTGTCTTTTGAAATTGAAAATTGATGAAAAACAGAATTTAAAGTTCGAGAATTGGGATGACCCAATCGACGATGCCACAGGTCGCTAGAAAGTGCCACTCGACAACTTGGAGGAACGGTATTCATCGGTGGCCAATGGTACAATCGTCCACTACTTTCTCCTCGAGCTTGTGGCGCCCCCGTGGTCAGATCCTTCACAACATAAGAAAAGGGAAAAAAATTCAATGGATTTGTTATTTTCTCGACAAAATTGAGAAACAGAAATTAAATTATTTGAAGCAGATGGTGAGCATAAGGCATTGGATAAGTTAAATTGACAGTTGTTTGTGGTAAGTTTGATGTTACCGGTGTGGGTTATTGGGATTGTGTCACCATTTCCCACTACGATATCTTCCGAACCATTGTAATCATGTAGAGTAGTGAATTGATTCGCATCGGAAACAATGTGATGCGTGGCCCCGGTGTCAATGATCCACGAGTCATCAGAGTGAGCATTGGAGCTAGCATAATGTGCTCGGGCTTGCATATGATCATGAGAGGCAGATCGGCAGTAACGAGCCGTGTGATTCGGCTTCGAGCATAATTGGCAGTAGAGGCCAGAATCAAATTGATTCGGTGGGGGCATGTTGTTCCTTCGCTGTCGGCCTTGTTGGTTGCGCCATGGCTGACCATTTGATTGGTTATTGTTGTTGCGTCGATACTGATTTGAGGAGTTACCTTGTCGATTTTGACGAGCGGGTTGGGTTTGGGCAACCGCGGCGGTGATGGGCTGAGCAGTAGGCTTGGTCGATTCCTCTTGTTTGAGGAATAACTCATGATCAACAAGTTTTTCGGTGAGTTCCTCATAACTGATAGCCGACTCACGAGATCGAATAGCGGCAGAGATTTCCTTGAAATCTGACCCGAGACCGGTAAGGACTTTGACCACCAGTTCCTCATTGGTGATTGGAGCTCTGGCAGTGGCTAGCTCATCAGTGATGGAGCGAATTTCCCGGAGGTATGTCGCAACGGACTTGGACTCCTTTTGTAAACGAGCCAATTGATCTCGAAGGCTGTATATACGCGTTTGCGATTTATTGGCAAACGTTGTGTGAAGTGCCGACCATGCTGCGTGAGCTGAGGCAGCAGTGGCAACAGATGAAGCAAGAGTGGGATCAACGGACACCATGAGAGCATTTTGGATCAATTGATCCTGACGAAACCAAAGGTGGTAGGCCGGGTTGATTGTTTCGGTGTTGTTTTGGGTAATGATTTTGGTTGGAGCTGTTTTGGTGCCGTCGAGATGGCCGAAGAGGTCGTGGCCATTCATCAGGGTAGAGACTTGGGCTTTCCAAGTCGCAAAGTTGGTGGAGCCAGTCAGCTTGATTGGAAGCTGGGTAGCAGGATTGAATTGGACGATGGTTGAGTCGGAGTTGACGTTGATTGTGTGAGCCATGGCAACAGGGAGGGGTGGGGATCGAAAAAAAAACTCGTTAGAGTATTTTAGGTGCTTTGATACCATAAAGAGGATGAGAAAACGTTGTAAATGTTATTCATGGACTGTAAGAATATATACACATTTACAGATACAACAAATCTGGTCAAATCCTAAGCTAATTAAGGGAGTGATCCTAGGAGATAATTAGGGAATGATTACAGATTACAACAGCTCATGTATGACCAAATAGTATAGGAAAAAAAATCATGTACATATGAGTGTACTGTTATAATCCTCTCTTTCTAAGTTGTGGACATTCCTGTCTGACTAGTGGCTGAAGGAGAAAACTTACTTGGAAAACTAATTTCAAACATATTTTTTTGTTTACAGTCAGAGATTAATTTCGAAAGTATTAATCATTTCTCAACAAGCCACTTGTTCCCATGATGTCCTGACAATTGTAAGATAATGATATAGCATATATACTGGCACACTACATAGTTTTTTTCTTATTTCTTTACTTCTTGGTTAGACATTCAGATGATGGTCTCTTGACATACTTTCTTCATTAAAGATCGCTTTCTGCTTTGTTATTGAAATGTGGTTCAAAGGAATGATAAATATTTTAGACCACGTTGTTCCTAATATCTAACATATATGCCAGCCTTTATTTCAGCATTTTCTGGGGCATTATGAATTCAAAAGCAAAACCCTTCAGGATAAAGCTTCCATTGTTGCGTTGCTTGTGAAGGAAGAGCTCGAATCTTGGCCTGAACAGAGTATGCGCCAGAGAAGTTGGCTAACTATCCGTGAGGCTCAAGAGTGCTGCCGCTACAAATGGATGAGAGATGCTCTTGTGGAAGATTTCACAAAATGGCATGATGACCAAATGGTTAGTGCGTCGCACAAAGAGAACCACTTTAGTACCTCTCCCACATCCTAAAGCAACAGCATATTAGTTCAAACATCCTTGGCATGGGGGCAGCAGTTTGAAGCTGAATTTGGTGCATTTTCCCCCTCAGATGATTTTTCCTTACTCTACTCTCCTTCCTGTTTTGTTTTTCCCTTTTTATTCAAAGATTAGTTATAGGCAAGGAAAAAGGAAATGACAAATTTCATTAATTGTTTACTGATAATTTTCTTTGCTTTCTTTCCTGTATTCTTCTTGCTCAACAGTGATTTTGTTGCATAGAGAAGGAAAATGGAAAATGGTTAATTGTTCATCTGTATTATACCCCTTTACATGTTTATAACTGCACATCCAGGTATATGTATTTCTGATTCAAGTATCTGTTGGATGGATCGAATCCTTTATTTAGTTTTGAGTTGCTGATTCGTTAAAAAATTCGTCTGATACAGTTAGTAAATTCTTACGTGCATTCAATAAGGTAGCAATCGTTGCGATTGCAATTTGATATTGTATTCAAGAGGCCATGGATCCCCACTGGTTGAACTTAAAAGTTTGTTACCAGAAGCATAAAAATAGAAACAGAGCATTAATGAAAGGCTCAAACCCAGAGCAAGCCTTTACAAGGGTTTAACAACTTTGGACTTGTTAGGAAGATGTCCATCATTAGAAGTCAAAGAAGCATTCAAAGACAGCTTCTTCAAAGGCTGTCGGGTGCTGACAACTCTGCATCTACTCAAAAGCCTTCGTCGCAATCTCCTGAAGCCAGCACTATGTTATCTTTGCCTTAGAAGAAGCATCAAGAAGATATCCTTTCTCTTATCGGTACATCTGCTTTCATTTCCCAACTTATTGGTGCAGAGTTGGAGTTAAGAGAATGTAAGGTTTGGCTATCAGATCATCCATGCTTGATTTCTCCATCACTCCCAGTTCTCTAGTTTCGGTAAATTTTGTTTCTTTTTCTTAATCGCGTGATAGGCATTTCTCTTTGGGACGACACCGAACGGAAAATTGTGATTGAAGATGTTGCACAAGATAAAGATTATTTTCGTTGATACTGAGTAAACAAACCTAACATTCTGTTCATTCTTGCAGGTGAATCTCCGTTCTTCAGGAATGAGATTTACAATTAGCTATCCTGTTAGTTGTATATCTATTAAATGCACTGCACAACTTGGAATATAATTCTTGGGGGGATGGGGAGTGGGGTGTTTGGGGGTGGTACTACTTTGCTCTTGCTACAATTTTTCCTTCTTTCAAGGTCTAGATAACTATATCTGGCCACTGGGTTATAGAAGGAATTATTGTTTCTAATTTGCTTCTTTTATTAAGACCTGAATGCGGAATGTTCCTCAGTACAAGCAATTTTATACTGGTGATCTGATTCTGTCTTTGACATTGCCATTGTTCAGTAGCTTCCTACTTTACGTTTTAGCTATTTTCCCATTTCTGGCGGCTTCAAATCAAGCAATTTTATCCTCTTTCTTTTGTTCCTCGCGCACATTTTGATCTGCAGATTTCCGGCAAATGGAATGCAGTTGTCTTCAATCCTATGTTACACGCTTGGAAGTCCTGATTCAGGCAGGCTTTTGTTTGTATACCCTATTCACATTCCACATCGTCTTGGTCATGAGATGGGAAGAAGAAATTATGTGCGAACAGTAATTTAATTCATAACTGTCAAGAATTGTATTTGGAGCTGGTTATTTGTAGGCCTGGGGTTAAAAAGAAAAGCACTGTGAGGCCCCCTATCAATCTTTCTGTTGAAAAAACTTGGCAGACAAACAGGAAATGAGATAATGTCATCCCCTAAGACACTCCTGTGTCTGTTAAAGCTCGTCTCTCCTTGACATAATCAATCTGATTCACCAGCACGTGAAGAAGCAACTTCCATCTGATCAACCTGATGTATATGATGAGTTATTTGATATCAGAGAAGTTTTAAAGGATGAAAGCACCAGGCATCTTCTGTAGGCTTTGGGGAAATCTTGTTAACTATCCAATTCTGAGTGCAAAACATTCTCCTTGTCACAAATGCAAATGAAAAGTCCTCAAAGGTCATCATGCAAGATTTAAAGAGAGAAAGTAGTCATACTTTGGAACCCCAAACACCTAACCTAATGGACCCAGAGAAAGATGCTTTTCCAGTAGATCGTTCGACACAATTTGTGCAGGTTAAAAGTGAGAATTTAAAAACTGTTGGGGGAGGTGATCTGTTGATCTTGGTTGGTTTAGATAAAGAGTATGCAGTTCTGAAGGACATAAGTATATCATCAAGGAAGAGCACTCTGTCCAGGTATGTCATTTTAGTTATATTTTCTTGAGATTATGCTTGAGTTATTGTGTTATAATTTCAACTGTGGCATTTTCAGCTCCTTTCTCATTCTTTTGAACTCTGGGCTGACCATGAAAATGGGGGAACCTTATATGTTCGATAAAAGTAACTTGCTTGGATTCCTCAAGAGTTAAATGGGAAGTGGGTTGATAACCTGCAGCGGAAGGCATTCTACACAATAAGGTAGAAACTTCAGATCCTGCATGGACGAAATGGAAGATATTATCGCTAGTAGGTGATACTGAGAAGAGGTTAAATTTCATTGATGGAAGCAGTGGAATGGCCTCAAAAGCATCAGGATGCATTTGAGCTCATTGGTATTTGACCCTCAACTGGAATTCTGATGTTTGGTCCTCCTGGTTGAAGCATAACTGTTGTTGTCTTGCAGTTGCTTCTGAAGAAGGATTAGATTTCCTTTCTGTGAATGGTCCAGAGCTTTAATTTGCTCTATATTACACTGTTTTACATTTCCCTATATTATCTTTGGCATGAACAAACATTCAATTTGGATACAGGTCTTTATCAAAGAGTTAATGTTACTGTTATTGCTGCCACAAATTTCCATGCAAGATTGATCCATCCCTTTTTAAGACCAGGCACTCTCAACTCCTTCACCATGCACAAATTCATCTGCAGCATCACACATTTAATGAGTGGAAATTCAAGCATGACGGTTCGATCAAATGCTATACGACAGACCTTCAAGTGAGTTTACAGAAATGACATATTCAACACAGTTCTGATATGAACATAAAAGAGCTAGCTTGTCTCACTGATGGCTGTACAGGAGGTCAAAATATCATTAATCTGCCGTGAGGCTGCTATTGCAGCAACTGAGGTTTTGTATACTCGTTATGTCTTTTCATTTATCTTTTGTTGTCTTGTTTGTTGATTCATAGTGTCATTTCTGGGAGAGAAATAATGCACCAGAAGTAACAATGGAGCATCTAAAGACAGCAATTAGAAGCATTCAGGCAAAGAGAGATTTGACTGTTATGAAGAGCTATCATCTAAATTTCAAAGGCTGGTTTGCTCTGTTGATAGAGGGGACAGATTAGCATATCCGAATTGTTCAAATAGATCAATTTGGTTTTCAATCTGGTAAATCGTTTCCCTATTCTTTTTCTCATATCTAAGCAACCATCCTTTTCTTTCTTTTTCTTCTTCTTGGATTTTTCTTTTGTTGTTGCTATGATTTGGCAGGATCCCAGTAAAATCAACCGTCCAATTCTTATACCATTTGCTCAAAATATACTAAAAGTGAATAATCACAAGTTTGAATCAGTCCAAATTTCTCCACTTTTTACATGTGAAATTACACTGCCTGCTTAAAGGTCTAGATTTGAATAATCTTTGTCAGTATAGTGGTGATATCACTATCTGCAGAAAGTAACATACAAATATAACCACACAATTTTGAATTTTCTGTGAAGTGATCCTACAGAGATAACCCCACTTGGTCCTGTGAATTTGTCCCGTTGCTCAAGTAGCTATAGTAAACTGCAACTGAAAGTCTCAACCTTTATAAAGTTCTCCTCTTTTTTCTTTTTCTATGACGGTAGAGCTCGCAGCCGCTATACTTGGGAGTGCGTATTGGGCAAGTCACCGGGGCATGTAAAGATAAAGTTCTTATCTTTGCTTACATGAGTGAAAGGGATAATCACCTTTGGTGTTGTGAATTTGTTATGTTGCTTAAGTGGTTACAGTAAACCGCAAATGAAAGTATCAACCTTTTTTTTTTTTTTTCATGATTGGATAAATCAAAGGGTTTTAGGAAAAAGTTCTGTTCATGATTGGATAAAAATGCCAACTCTATCAATGAAAAACTATTAGTTATCATCTACCATCAACTATCATTCTAACAAACCCTAATTTGAAAATATCTTATTGGATTCTAAATGGTCTTTTTCAACAACTTCATGCATAGTATTGTTATACATTTTTAATGATTTTAGTAGAAGCTCTTCTATGATTGGGTGTTGAAATCTTAAAGAGTTTGGTTTGATAGGAAAGAGGGAGAAAGTCACAGAGATAGAGACGTATAAATTAAAAAAGGAAATTTCCTATTATTAACATGTTACAAGTCACAACTACTTAATCATTACTTCGTTGTTTCAATATAAAATTTGGAAATCACAAGGATCATTGTTCATGTAATAAAAAAACATTTAATTATTAAGCATTACGAAAGCTTGTTTAACATTTTCTTAAGTTAGGAGAGGACCTAATTTTCCTATAATGTCCTTTTCCTAATTTTTTGTATTTGTCAATAAATATATTTAAAACTTGGGTGGGTTTAAAAAATCAGAAATAATACGTATTTTGTCAATTATATCATAATTTTAGATTATTGTAAACAAAATGAACACCAAAAATTACCGAATTAGTAAATAATCAATTATGTTCAAGTTGATGATTGAAAGAGGTAAGAAAAATCAATATTAATCACAACTTTTAATATAAAACAAATTATATAAAAATCTAAAAAAGATAAAGTTTAATAGGTAGAATTGGAATTGATATATCATGTCTTGTCAATAGTGATGGATGATATTCTTGCAAAAAAACAAAACATGTCCTTTAATGCATTCCAACAAATTCTTTCATACTTTCATGAAACTTGACATCATCTTTTTATCTATACAAACTAAATTCTTTAACACCAAGATGTAAAACTTAAGTAGAGAAGTTAGAGATGATATTAGGTTTAGACTGATTTGATTCAAATTAATTAAATTGTAAGTTAAATTGAATTAACTTAACCTAATTTAAATAATTTAAATTTATTTGAATCGTTTAGATTAATATATATATATATGTTTGTTTTTTTTCTCAAAATTTAGAAAAGTGAAAAATTCTAGTTATTCCCCAAAATGTAATGTTGTAATAAACTAAATTAGTCTTGTTGGGTTATTTTTCTTTTTTTTTTTCATGATCAAGAAAAGCATATCCCTCCAAAAGATAACATAAGATTATCCTCACAGCCTAACACCAACTCAATTGATTCCCCCGTCACCAACAAGCCTAAAGATATCTCACAAAGTCACCAAACTTTGTATGTGTCTCTCTCTAATCCTTTTCCTAATCCCCAATCTAATCTATCTTTGTAATAACAAACACCAATCCCACTCTCAAACCCCATCGCGTGGTGTTGAGTCACAACCTGAACCCAAGTACATAATCCTTCTCAGTCAACCCGAGATCTGAAGCAACAGAGGAAATTACTGTGGTTCGGCTGCTCAATCGCTTCCCTAAATTAGTAAGTCAAAGCCTCACCTGAGCTGATGATGCTCTGCCACAAATGGCAGTGGCGCGTGGAACACATGGTGGAGGAACAAGAAGGTGGGTTTGGTGTATGCGTTCAAACGTTTGGGGAATCAAAAATCTTGAGATCTTGTGAGACTCACTCTCGAACTATTAAGACCCCCAAATCCCGGAAAGAAAAAAACAATAAAACTCATAAAATCATAATCATATGTGAAAGAAGGAAGAGCATAGCAAAGAAGAACAATGAATGATATAAAAGAACAGTAACCCATAAATTAAAAGCTGAAAAGGAAAGAAATCAAGATCCACCTCGAACCTCTCTCCATCCCCACCATCACCCTGCTCCGCCTCTCACCACCATCGTGTTCTTCCGTTAGATATTTCACTTTTCTGTTCACAAAAACAGATACTCTTTACCTAAAAATCATATCTTTCCCTGATCTTTCACTCTGTCAAAGCCTCAAAGTAGTAAAGATCCAATCTTTTTGCTCTGTTCCATTTGGTACCCACATAAAGAACCGAACTTTGCGACCTTTTCTGAGACCAATTGAGTGATCAGAGTTTAGGATAAGTAAAGACTCAATTTTCTGAGAGGAGAAGAGAATGAGGGATGATGATTCAAATTGGTTCTCAAGATGGGAAGAAGAGCTCCCACCACCTGAAGAGCTCATGCCCTTGAATCAAACCCTAATCACTCCTGATCTTGCTCTTGCTTTTGATATTAGAAACCCAGCAAGTAACAACACTAACACCACCACCACCAACTCCCTCCATCAAAACCACACCCCTCCTCCTCCACCACCACCACTCACCTCCACAACCCCATCACCCACCAACCCTCTGGCCTCTCCACATCCAAATTCTGGCGAGTTCGCAGCAGATTCAGCTGAGTTGGGCTCTGGGGCTGGTGGGGATGAACCTGCAAGAACCCTCAAGCGTCCTAGACTTGTGTGGACTCCGCAACTTCATAAGAGATTTGTTGATGCTGTTGCTCACTTGGGGATCAAGAATGCTGTCCCCAAGACTATAATGCAGCTCATGAGTGTTGATGGGTTGACCAGAGAGAACGTTGCCAGTCACTTGCAGAAGTATCGTTTGTATTTGAAGAGAATGCAGGGGTTGTCTTCTGGTGGTGGAAATGGTGGTGGTGCTGGTGCTGGTGGATTGGGGACAGCAACTGATGCTGCTACTGATCATCTGTTTGCAAGTTCTCCAGTGCCTCCGCATTTCTTGCGGCCGAATTCCGATCATTTCTTGCCGTTCGTACCGGTGACTGCACTGCAGCAGCACCAACACCATCAGCATATGGCAGCGGCTGCAGCTGCTGTGGCACATCCTCAGTTGCAAAGTCAATATCATAGGCCAATTGGGCATTTTGGGTCTCCTCCGAATGGTCAATTTGAGAATCCATTTCTTGCTAGGCAGGCACACCAGCCTGTGCATAGGATGGGAGCTCCTGTTCACAATTCAGTTCCAGGGTATGTGGAGGATTTGGAGTCTGTGAATGGAAATGCTGGGAGGAAAGTTCTTACTCTGTTTCCAACAGGGGATGATTAAATTGGGGTAATAATTGACTCCATTGATCTTTCTTCTTTGATTTGTTTAGTGGGTTTTTTTGCTAGATTTAGGGTCTTGGTTTCAGTTGTGCCAATATGTTGTGGTCGTTGTTGTTGTTTGTTCTATAACTTTATATTAAAAACTAGTCCTGGGCTTCATCCGCAGATCTAAACATTTCTTGAGTCATTCTTGGGTACAATAGTATCTAGTGGTTAGCAAAGGGGATTTGACAGTGTGAATCTATCGCGTCGTCCACGATTATGGAATTCTAAAAAGGGTATTAATTTGTCTATAATAGTCTGCATCTCCCATCCGCCGTTGGTGATGAACATTGATCATGATCTCTGGATTGGGTAGAGGATTCGCTTTTGTCTCTGATAGTTCGGGAATCGGCTCAAAGTTCTTGTATTTTTGAGTCTTTTCGTCTAGGACGTTTTGTTACATGTTCATGGCGTGTGGCTCGGGGAACAAATATAAATTCGATGTATGGTAAGGGGGGCTGGTATGTATGATTATGGAAATTCCATGTATGTTACCTTGAGATGTTATATCTTGGTTGGCACAATTGGATTTCTGAATGAGGCCTAGTCCCTAATATCTGTTAAGTGGTCTGGTGTCTTGTAGATGTGAGTTGTACTTGGTTGTACATGGTAAGTCTCAATAGAAGGCTTAAGACCCTGGTATTAGTGGTTTGTTTCAATGAAAATTGTGATGTTATTAGAATGTTCAGTTTACTTTAATGCTCAATGAACGTTTAGTAGTTCAATAATCTTATGTACCAACAAACTCTCCTCATCGCTTTATTTACTGTCACATGTAGATCTCTTATGTTGATGATTTATTCTTGCAAGTACTTTGGAGATGGCGCTCTTGATGATTGTTCATGTTATTATTACTTTCATTTCCATTGGATCTTAAGTTTTCCATCTGCTGAGCATGCACAATACTTCTACATTACATAATCTTCACAGTTTTGGGTTTATGGTACGGGGTGAATTTGTATCTGTATTTTCAAACCCGAAGGTTATTGGCTATGAGCCTCATAAAGTACGGTAAGTACCTGAATGCATCTAGATCATGTTTCTTTAGTCTGTGATTCATTTGTAAGTTTCCTTTTTCCTTGGGGACTGGAAATAATGCCCAAGGAGTAATTGATCATCGGGGGCTTTCTTTAAAGAAGAAAGAATCTGCATCTAGATTGTAGGAAAGTTATGTAATTTCTATGTTTACAGTTGTTACTTTAGATAGATTTAAGGTATTTTGTTTGCAACTTACGGAAAAATGTGAGATCAAAATAATGCAAGTGGGAGCTACGCCCACACGAACTGAATACTTTCTTGTCAGGACAATCACATTCGTGAACTTCCTCTGAATCTCTGCACTTACTGTCCGTTTAGCAAGGTTATGTTAACTGTAAATAAATTTAGCTTCGACTTCCTAAAGTATGCTAATTATGAAACCTTTCTAACTCTTTATTTATTCTGCATTGCTCCATAAATGTGGGAAGTTCTGTATTAGATATCTCATTTAACTAACCAACTGTGATTGTACATGAAACTCCTTGATGACTGCTATGCTTGCATAGTGTAAAAATTTGTCAGCCATTCTGTTATCCTTATTGCTATCCATGGTTTTAAATTGCGCTTGCAGTTGGCGGTCCTGACCGTTATCGCTATTTGTCGCAATCCCAGTCACATTTTCTGTAATTGCAGTAATTGCACCCATATCTTCTGCAATTACTGTAGTCACTCACCGCCGTGGATTTAAATTGCACTTGCGGTTGGCAATCTGGACCGTTATCACAATTCGTAGCAATTCCAGTCACATTTTCTGCAACTGCACCAGTATCGTCTGTAATTACTGTAGTCACTCGCAATCTGCCATGGTTTTAATTACTCTTGCGGTTGGCGGTCTGGACCATTATCGCTATTTGTTGCAATTGCAGTGGCATTTTCTGTAACTGCATCTCGTATCGTCTGCATTCTGCAATCTAAAACCTTGCAAATATGTATCCTAAGCCTCCACTCTCTATCCTCTGTACTATTATAGTTTCTTACTATTGTATCTTCAACTTAGTTGCCAGTTCAGTTAGACACTTCGATGCATCTGTTACATATAATTATACAAAAAAAAACACAGCACACAAACCTGTCTTTGCCCATTTTTGCTTTCCTCAAAGCAATCCGTATCTTACAACCTTGTTCCTTGAAACATAGGAGCTGTCAGAGCAGTTCCTGTCGGGGGGAAAAAGAACATCAGACTATGCAGAAGATAAGATTGTAACTTGAAGGTCTCTCCTGAGTTTAAATAAAGATTCAAAATTAAATAACGGGTTGGATTCATATAATCCAAACCTTCTTTCTGTAATATGAAGAAAAGTAAAGAAGTCACCGCCTGAACCTATCTAATGGGAACACTCACATGGGCAGAGCCTAGTTCTGGTTTATTTAGTTAGTTAGATTCCGTAACAGAAGAAAATGGGCACGAAGTGGTCATGATTGGTAAGTTTTTTGTGCCTGCAAACTCTGGGACCACAAAGCAAGATTGATTCTGAGATTTTAAGTCGTCAATTTAATAATCAAGTTTGATCCAATTTAAATTTGATTTAAAACTGTTTCAAGTTTAATTTTGAATTTTAGAAGACAAAGTCAGATTTGATATATTGTTAATAATACTAATAATAATAATAACAACATGTTTTTTTAATTATTCGGAAATAGTCGCTCTACTAGTTAAGGGTAAAGTTGTACATATTGGATCTCCTCAGATTCCGCATTTAGCATAATTTTTATTAGGTTGTTATTGTTGTATTAATTATAAAAATAAGATAAATGAAAAAAAGAGAGGAAAGAGCATAAAAAGAAGAATTCTATGAAAAATTTCAACATTTTTAGCAAAATGAATATTTGAAAATGGAAAATTAACATATATATACATATATAAATTGATCGTATGATTAATAATTTAATAGAATCAGGCATGTTTCACCATAAAATGACTCTTTTCCCAACTTAAAGTCAAGTTGCATTTAATACATCTTTCAAGCACACAAGTCAG
>JAOTAW010071550.1:0-10751 GCA_025629945.1 Erythroxylum savannarum
AAAGGAGTTGTGACTGATGTGGCTAATGATACTGTTACTGATATGAGCTTTAAGCTCCTGCATATGTGCTTCGAGCCTATGGCTCGTTGTGATCAATGAGTCACTGACTGACTAACTGAGCTCGATAATTTGGGATACTGTAAAAGCACACAGTAACAACAAAATAAAAAAATGAATGTGGGTCTCATGCATGTCGCATCCGCATATAATTCGAATTCATTGAATGATTTCCAAAGCTGTGTGAATATTGTTATATGGTTGAATTGTGTATCTGAGAAATGATTTATCTGTGATAGTGTTTGATACTTGTTAAGTGGAGTTGAGCTGTATGATTACATGCTATAATTGATCTCATTTTATGGCATGAATGAACCATCAAGGATGGTTACTCTACTGAGTTCGCAAAACTCATCAAAATTGCACCGTTTCTTTTTAGGTTCGAGAGTGAGACGACCTAGCTTTTAAGACTCCGTAGAAGTATATTTTGTGCAATCTTTATAGTCAGATTGGGCTCAGAGGTCGGTCAGTTGAGATTGAGGGCTTTGCTATTTCTTTCATGTTTATTGTATTTGGTGTGTACTGAGTTATTTCAGCTTATAGGATAATGTTGTAAAACATGGATAGTATTGTATTGTATGAAACAATATAAATTATGGAATTTGCTTAGTGTGAAAACATTTTGAGTTTAGAAAATGTGTGGTTGATGGTTTAGGGTATGATGCCATGTCATGTACAGTGAAGGTGAGATAGATAACATGTCATTTCTGTCAGGCATATACACGTGTATCCGATGGATGCACGTGCAAATGTCAGTTGGGAATGGGGTTTTACACTTCCATTCTATGAAAAATGACATACAATACTGATTGTATAGTATGATCTTGATTTTTAAATCTTCTATTATTTCTCTCTGTCCATATCTCTTGTGTGGTAATGGCCAGTGCTAATGTGTGAATTCTCCAAAAAGGATTAGAAGCATGAGAATTGATTAACCAGTTGATAGCATTAAGAATAGAGTTAGTTACCTTAAGTAATAAATAATATGTTTGGTTCTTGCTATGGAAGAAGAGAAGGGACATCTAAAGAGAGGATGATCTCTTGTTCCCTTTCCTCATTACCCAATAAACAAGTCTCATTTAAGTTCATAAATTGAATCCTTTACATTTTGCTCAGTCCCTATATTAAGCCTAAGGTGATTGCTCCGAACTACCTTGTGCCAAATTATTTGATGATCATTGAGGTGAAGATTCTTCCTGCAAGCTTTGCTTGTAAACTTTTCAATAGACAAATTAAGTCATCTATAACTATCTTGTAGAGTTAAGTAAGGGGGTAATCTGGTTTTAGATGCTGAATGGTTGCAGAAAGTTGCAACCATTGGTTGTTCCCTAATAGTATTGAGACTTTGGCCTTATCATGTATCCCAAAAAAAGCCTCAACAATTTCTGGGATTTGAGAGAGGGTTCCAAAACTTGATCAATTAGTCCAGATACTTTTTCTCTTTAAGAAGTAGATGTGAAGCCATCTCATCTATAGTGAGTCTCTCCCAAGCCCCCTTTTATCCTTTGGCTTAGCCACCTCTTCCTACTTTACCTTAGGAGGACCTGTACTTTCCTTTGATTTTCCACACAGAAATTCTCTCATTAATTTTTCAATGGTCTAAATTAGATTTTTGGACAGAGGGAAATGTGAGCACCAATATTTGTGAAGTGCGCAAATGATATATTTGATTAATTGGACTCTTCCACTATACAACAAAGCCTATTGATTAATTGGACCAATATTTTTTGAACTTTTATCTACTAAAGGAAGATAGTCATAGAAATTTAAGCTTCTGGTCATGATTGGAAGTCCTAAATAAAGCAAAGGTGGACTTTGCCTAATCATACCTCATTATAATAGAAAGGGCTTTTAGTGATGCAAATTTTCTCTACTAAAAGTCCTTCATTTGTCGTTGACAATATTTGTCGCTAAAAGTCATAGAAATTTGTTATTGCTAAAACAAAGGGCTTTTAGCAACGATATTAAATTGTCGCAAAATCCCGGTAGCAAAATACTATAGACGACTGATCGAGGCTTTTCTTTGGGTTTATCCCTCAGAAGTCGAATCAAAAATTTAATTCCAAGGATTGCAATATAAAGTGCAACCTCGGGTCATCTCACTCAATCGGAACCTAGTGTAATGGACCTAAGCTAGCCTAATTATCATGAAATACAAACTAAATTGGTAAGGAGGGGGTTTTAGATCTTTGAGAAATCTAACTAAATTGAGCTAATTGTAAGAAAAGTATGTAAAAAGGTATTTTTGGATTTTTGGGAAAGGAAATTGAAAACACAAACGATGATCGATTGTGATAAAATCCTCTTGAAAAATGAGCTTTAGCTATCATAGTTCAAAATAAATCTTTGTGGGAGTAAAAATCACTAAGTCTTCAAATGATAAACCTTAAAGAACTCTTTAAGTTCAAGGCTTTAATCAATGAACACCATTTCTTAAAACCTTGTTGAATACATCTTAGTGTGTGTAATGGGTAAGTTAATGCAAGTGGTCAATTGGGATCAAGCCACATCTCAATATTAAACACAACTAGGCAGATAAAAGAGAATTGACAAAATCACCAAAAAGACATATATGAGACTTCATATATTAAAGCTCCAAGTTCTACATCAACAAATCCCATAACACAATACATTGTTCAACACTTGATTAAACTATAATCAAGAAAATCCAACTATAAAGCATAAATCCTAACTCAGGAGTTCATAACAATGTAGTTAAACATAAATAAACTACTCCCCTTTGAAGCCCATCGAACTCAAGCCATTGCTACATCTTCAAGAGGAAATGGTGCTTAACCAAGCATCGCTTTGGGAGCAGTAACAACTGTAAACACACCAATAGCATCCATGGCAGCAGCAACAGATGATGAAGGCGGCGATGAAAAATGGAAGGAAATGAAGGAAATGATGGATGAAGGTCAAGTTGAGTGAGAGAGACGAGAGCGTGTGTGTATGTTATGTATCTAGTCGGCTCTCCCTTCTGTGCAGTGTGTGTCACTGCTTAGTAACCTAATTTAGTAGGTTTTAAAATGTAGGATCGGTGGGTCGGGTCACACAGTGAGTGATTTTTCTAAATATGGTTCAGGTTTTACTTTTCCTAAAAGGTTTTGCCTTATTGTTGGATCTTTCACCGCGGCGAAGGAATTAATCTTCGCTGTGACGAACTTTTCCTGAAAGTTCAACCTAGATTTCTTTGTATTTCGTCGCGGCGACAGATACTTTGCCGCGGAGAACTTTTCCTGTAGCGCCTCTCCTCATGTTGACTTCACTTCAGCACATTGACTCCCTTCTCATTAAGGTTCCTATAGTCAACAATAGCAATTTGCAGTATCAATTGTTCTCAGAAAAATTAATTAGTGCAATTAATACCAATTTGTAACAATTTTTACTAACAAATTGCATAAAATAAAAGTACACACTCAAGGATTAATTTAAGCATAAAATCAAGAATTAGGAGTCAAAAAGTATAGTAAAAGCCATGAAAGTGTCCCCAATTTATATCATAAACTTAGGCTCAATCACTTGATCTGAACACACTTCAGTATTTTGATTATATCTGGATCTATACGAGTCGGAATAAGATATTTTTGATTTGGAGTAAACTAGAGATATAGGCCTATAAATTGTCTCAAGAAGTCTAATTTGGATTCATTCTCTAAGATATTGAATTTCTGGATGGAAGTTGTACATAGTACACTATTTTTGGACATAGACAACCTGATAATATTTGACGCATATCTTCCAAATTAATGAACCAAATTGAGTGATTTTGGTGTCAATAGAAACTTAAAACATTGGAGAATAACTTTCTAGAAGGAAGTGTTGCCTAATTTTTCCATTTCCCTTATCAGATTTAGTATAGAAAGTTGACCTGTATGTATATAAGAAGAAAATTCTAAAGTGGTCAATGAAGTTATGAAATTGTTTTGACATTGCTTTATTAAGGTTCAAACCATAAGTACCTATGGTATCAAGGAGGGTTTTGATTTCTGAATGATTTGATCATAAGGATCTCAATAAAGTACCCCGGAATTGTCATTGAACATGGATTGTGCATAATTTATATAAGTAGATGTGCATAAAGGAATATGTTTACATTTGTGCAAAAATGTGATATTTGTAAATGTTTTGTGTATGTTATAGAGTAGCACACCGGACGCCAGTCGGACATTGTCAGACCATCCAGGCAATCACTTTTTGAAGCGTACTGTGAGTCAACTTAGATGAATTTTCTAGGATTGATTTGATTTGATTTGATGAGCTCCCAATCATTAAATTGTTGCGATTTGTTTCTGAATTTTGGACATAAAGTCCAAGGAGTAAATATTTGGGACTGTATTGGAAGTGCTCTGATTTGTTTGATAATTCTGTATGAAATGTGGATTCTCAACAAAAGTTAAATGACGGACTTAGATCCGATCGTTTTGAAATTCTGACTGTGCTTTATAAATGATTGTGATATATGGTAAATTCCGAATTGCTGCATTTCATAAAATGCATGCTGAGATAAAGGCGTTGTGACGGAGTAGCCAGTATCAAACGCTTGCACGTAAAGCTTTGCTCCGTGGTATATGATTCTACACGTAGAATCATGCTCCGCGATATATGTTTTTGACTAAGCGCAATGGGCCAGTATTTGTATATGTGATATGTGATAGGCATTCGGTCACAACAATAAGAACGAATGTGAGTCTCATACATATAGCATTCGTATAAGATTGAAATTCATGAATGATTTCAAAGCTGTAATAAGTGACCATATGTTATGCCATGTTGTGTGAATATCTGAAAAATAATTATATGTTCTAAATGAATATCTGTGATATATATGATATGTGTATGTAATCCGGTGAATTCATCAATGATGGTTCACTCATTGAGTTTGCAAAACTCATCAAAAATTACAATGTGGCTTTTCAGGTACGAGACAGGAGACCTAATTCCTTAGTCAGGACCTAAGGAATCTTTTGGATAGAGATATGGCTTAGAGGTCTGTCAGCTGATACCAGGAGAGCTTTAGAATTATTTTTGTAGTTTTGCTAAAAGTCTGTATAAGCTTTTGTAAATAGTTGTTTGGTGGAAACAGTGCAAGCTTTCTGAATGAATGGAATGAATGGTTTTCAAAATTAGTGATTTTCGAGTATGTTAGATGATGCCATGTGTAGGTTGGATTGCCATGTATAAGTCGGATATGTTTTGCTCCAACATTCCATTATCATAAGGTATGTACTTGAATGTCCTTCGGGTATCCGGGTATTTGCCTTAGGGTAGTGGGATGTTGCACTATTTATCTAGTTTAATCCAAATCAAGAATCATCTCATTCCGACATCTAGATTCAAAAGTTATGGCTAAAACACCGAAGCATACTTAATGAACATGTTTCAATTACATTTTCCAGCTTTTAACTTCTAACATTTCATATGTAACCCATCTTGTATCTAAACCATCTTTTCTATTTCATTTCAAATTCAAGAATTCTCCTTTTCTTTACAAATGAATAATCGCCAACAATTCCTCATTACAGTTCTAACTTCCAAGAAAAGTTCGGGGCCCAACAAATGAAGTGCTAGAGAAGGGCCCTTGGCATATCCAAGGGAAGCCATTGTTCTTACACAAATGGAGTTTGATTGCAGAGGAACAAGAGGATATTAAGTATGCCCCTGTCTGGATAAGGTTTCATAATATTCCCTATGAATATTGGAACAACGAGGGATTGAGTAGGATTGCTAATGCAGTGGGAAAACCTCTGCTCATGGATTCCCATATAGCCCGAATGTCTAGGATCCTCTATGCTCAAATGTGTGTTGAATTAGAATTGGAGAGGAGCTAGCCTTCTTCCTTTCAATTGGCTACCTATAATGAAGAGGGACAAGTGACATTTAGGGATATTGTAATCGAATATGAATGGAAACCTGAGAAGCTTACACAGAGAGCTTGGAAACCTACTGGTCGTATGTTTGAGACTGGGACTCAACAGAAATTGGACAAAGAGAATTGCTCACTTCCTATATATGACACTTAACAGAAGGAGGGAGATTAGGAGAAAACTCCAAAGAAAGAACAAGTTAGTCCTCAGGGGAGCAGAATTGCTGAAAATATAAATGAACAAAGCAAAGGCAAAGAAATGCAACAACAACAGGATAATTCAAATAGAAGCCTCGAAGATGCTGACTGTCCTGGTGCAAGCAAAGCAGGTAATTCTATTGCCTCTCCTAAATCTGATGTGGTTCTTAATAATTAAAATGATTCTCAAAGTCAGGGTTTATTGGAAGGGGCAGAGGGGGTTTTTACTATTAGGAAAGGCAGAAAATCTAGAAGAAAACAACAGCAGTAGGTCTTGTCTTATGTATAGAATTATGGATCTAAGTTTTTGGAATATTAAAAGTCTCAACAGTAAAAAAAAAATAGTTAGCTATCAGGTCTTATCTTAGAATGATGTCGGTTTCTTTTGTGTGTTTGATAGAATCTAAGATCAAGTCTCAGTTCCTTTTGAATAATATTTGCTCTTCTTTGTTCCCTAAATGACATTTTTGTAGTAATTTAGATCAAGCTTCGTGTGCCAGGTTGGTGATAGCTTGGAACCCTGATAAATTCTTGTGTGCTCCTCTTATTACTACTGATCAGGTGATCCTTTTAAGTTGTCCCCTATAAATTGTGTTTCTGGTTTTTTGTTTCTTGTAGTTATGGGGCAAATAATGCAAATCATCGAAAAAACCTTTGGTCAACCCTTTTCAATATCAAACTCATTGTTGGGACTAAATTGTGGCTTATAGTTGGGGACTTTAATGCCATTTTGTTTGTGCATGAAGCTGAACCTCTTAGCTCCTCAGCTATTAGTTGGATGAGAGACTTTAGGAAGTGTGTTGAGGAGTGTGGTGTGTTTGACCTAAACTCTAGTGGTCTGAATTTTACATGGTCTAATAAGCAATATGGCAAATTCCATATAGCTAGAAAATTAGGCAGAGCGCTTATCAATTCGGAGTGGAGTTCTTGGTTTCCTAGAACCTTTGGTGAAATTCTTAATCCTAATATTTTAGACCATTCCCCTGCAGTGATAAGGTCTTTAACTATCCAAAAGAAGAGATCCTCTCCTTTTAGGTTTTCAAATTTCCTAGTCTCACAGCCAAATTTCCTTCAGATAGTAGAAGAGGCTTGGAATTCACAAATCCGAGGAACCCCCATGTTTTGTGTAGTATCTAAGCTCAAATTAGTCAAAAATGCTCTCAAATCCCTAAATTCAAATCAGATTGGCAATATTAATGTCAAAGTTGAGACTTGTCAAGCTACCCTCAATAACATCCAAGACCAAATGAGAGTTTTGCCTAATAGGACTCAACTGGCTGTTGAAGAACATGAGGCTATGGCCAATTTGTTTAAGGCTTTAAATGACCAAGAATCCTTCTACAAACAATCTTCCCGTGTCAAGTGGCTTAGAGAGGGGGATAGGAACACCAAATTCTTCCATAACTCCATCTTGTCAAATAGCAATAGAAACAATATCCACTCCTTGTTGGGAAGCAATGGCCATAGGATTACTGACTTAGAAGAAATTCAAAAACAATTTCTGAATTTCTTTCAAAATTCTATTGGTACAAAGAAAGATCTAGCTTCTTCAAGCGAGTATGTGGCAACTCTTTTTTCCCATCCGATTCCTAAGCACCTTAGAAATACCCTTGTAGCTGAAGTTACTTCGCAGGAGATTAGGGAAGTCTTCTTTTCTTTCAACCCAAATAAGGCCTCTGGCCCGAATGGTTTTAATGGTTTTTTCTTTAAACACACTTGGCATATTATCGAGAATGAAATCACTAAGGAAATCCAAGACTTTTTCAAACATAGGAGGCTCCTCAAAGAGCTTATTTCAACTTTTATCTCCCTTATCCCTAAGACAAATCAGCCATCCACTGTGTTGGATTATATACCTATCTCCTGTTGTAACATGATTTATAAGGTGATCACAAAAATCATTTCTAATAGACTTGGAGAGATTTTACCCCACCTTATCAGCCCAAACTAAAGTGCTTTCATCAAAAATCGTCATATAGGGGATAACATCCTTTTAGCTCAAGAAATCTTTAAGAACTACCATCTTTCTAATAAGCATAGGAGATGTGCTTTCAAAGTAGATTTGGCCAAAGCTTATGATTCTATTAAATGGGATTTCCTCCTCAAACTATTGCTAGTTGTAGGGCTTCCTCCTATGTTTATTAAGTGGATTGAAGAGTATGTAACCTCGCCTTTCTACTCTATCTTGATCAATGGTTCTCCTACTAAATTTTTCTGTGGGAAATCAAGATTAAGACAAGGAGATCCTCTCTCTCCGTACTTGTTTATTATCTGTATGGAGGTGCTTTCTAGGACTCTGAATGTTACAATAGCAGAAAATCCTACTTTTCAATTCCATTGGAGATGCAATACTCTCAAACTGTCCCATCTTTTGTTTGCTGATGATTTGTTATTGTTCTGTCATACTAATCTTATTTCGGTGAATACCTTGCTTAACTGCTTGTGAACTTTTTCAAATTTCTCTTGGTTGGTTATGAACCCTAGCAAAAGTCAATTCTTTTTATCTCCTGATGTGGATCATTTGGCTATTCAATTGGAAACTATTTCGGGTCTTAAAAGGGGCAATCTTCCTATGAGATATCTAGGTGTACCTCTTTTAATAGGTAGATGGACTAGGATTGTATCCCGCTGTTGGATAAAATTGATTCCATAGTTAACAAATGGACTCATAAAGCCTTATCCTACGCTAGTAGACTTCAATTAGAAATTTCTGTCTTGTCTACTTTTTAGGTCTATTGGGCTAGCCATTTCTTGCTTCCTATCTCTATCATTAAAGAAGTTAAGTCTAAACTTAGGAATTTCTTGTGATCTGGAGAGGTTGTGTCTAATACTCATATAAAAGTCAAGTAATTAAATTGTTTAGAGTATTGGTTTTAAATTAATAAGAAATAAAATATTGATTTTATATGTTTTTATCTTTATTTAGATTGTTAAACCAAATCCTATATATATATAATTCTACACATTGTAATTGGATAAAAGTATATAATAATGATTTATTATGTCGGCTCAAAGTGAAAAAGGTCTATCGAGAGGGCAGAGTTGATTAAAATGAATTTCATCTATGTTATTTATTTGTTTAAAATAATTTAATTAGGATAATTTATTACAGAATTTTATAGAAGTTTCCAACAAATTAAAATAATGACAAAAATTAAAGTAAAACTTATTTACATAATTTTTAAAAATAGTAAAAATTGTTAATTTTTAAAATTATTTTTTATATTTCTCAATTTACTAAAGAAGAATGATTATTCCATTAAAATTTAGTATAAAAAAATACTAAACTTAAAATATTGTGCATAATTAAAGAAGGTTGCAGAATACGAATATAATTGAAAGCAATCACAATTTAAAATTTTACTGCTGCAATTCACTTTTTTTTCTTTATTGTGCAGGAATCTTATGGGTGAAGACCTTGATTCTTTAAGCTTCAAGGGGCTCCAAACTGTGGAGCAACAACTCGATTCTGCTCTTAAGCACATAAGATCAAGAAAGGTATGCATGGAAGTCAAAAGAACTTTATTGAGTATAGGATATGAGTATATCTAATAGCTCGAATTTCACTTGCAGAACCAAGTGATGCATGAATCCATCTCAGAGCTTCAGAAAAAGGTGAGCCCCAGCTTCCATCTCCTAGGGAGTGAAAACCATGCACCAAAATATAATGTAGTTCGTAGTTTTATATTTAAAAATGTATTGCATCTTTTACTTTTACTTTTCTTAAAAATTCTTTTGATAAAAGTAGAGGCAAGATATATGGTGGTCAGTGTAAAAATCTATTTGTTTGTTATGGTCCTTATCTTAATCAGTGAAGAGAATGCGATTTTTCACTCTCTTTGAATCTTTATTTCTTCGAGATCTCTAGTTTCAATGATTTCTTCTTAAGCCTGAAAAGTGGCTGGGTACTATATTCTATTATGGTGGATATAGTGCTCAAACTACGGAGCAAAATTGCAAGCACTAAACAATTATTTGTTGGGTTTTCAGGATAAGAAATTGCAAGAGCAAAACAATCTGCTTGAAAAGAAGGTGGAATTTCTGAATCAACAGATGTGATGTTCCATTTATCTGTTCATACCATGCACTTAACGCCTTCACTTATATATGCAAAACCAGGTGAAGGAAAAGGAAAAGGCGAAGGAGAAGGAAATATCTCAGCAGGCAAATTGGGAAGAACAAAATCCTTTGTTAGATTCCACATCAGCTCTTGTACCACGGCCACTGCAGTTGTTGAACATGAGGTCATCTCTCTCAAATACACACACACACACAACTCTACAACCATAGAAATCACTTGGAAATGCATTTCTGACAAATACAAAAACTGTTTCTCGTAAACCTTTCTCTGTTTTCTTTTTTATTTTCCTTGTTGATTACAACATAATACAAACCTATTTATAAGATACTTTTGACTCTTGAAATTCGTACAATATTTAAAACCAGGAAAACCAAACAACTCAAAAACAGAATACTAAATATCACCATAAATTCTAACCCTTGGTTATTGAAACCACCGAAACTCTTGAACTTTACATTTAAGTTTATTCAACAAAACTCCACCGTAAACTTAAATATTTTTACCATCCTTCATGCCGAGCAACTTCTTACAATTTTCAAGAAGTACCAT
>JAOTAW010071637.1:0-10731 GCA_025629945.1 Erythroxylum savannarum
AATGCATTATGACTTGGTGAATATTGTTATTAGAGACCTAAATTGATTTAAGGAGTGAAAATGGAAACCAAGTAAAAGAACATATAGAAAAAGGACAATTTACTCCAAATAAATAGTTTTCATAGTATAGTAGAGTTATTGGAGAAGCATGACTTATCATGCACTATACTAATACTATGACAAGTTATCTTGACAATTTTATGCAATTGTAGATATTGTCTTATTTTTGTTTCATCTAAGAAGAAAGTTTGACTGGTGGAGGGTTATGAAGAAGATAATTTAATAGATTTTACAATATAATTGTACTAAAGATCATTTATGAATCTCCATTGTAAATAATTTCAGAGCCCCTTATGGCATTGCTTATTATTAACATGTCCACAAAGATCTAATTTTAGAAACTACTTCATTCTAATTGATTCATTCTAATTGAAACTGAGTTTCCTTGTAAATCCAAACAATTTATTTCAAGCTATTAGCAAATAGTGCACATAAATTATACTAAAAGTTCCTTTTCAAGTAATTGAAAGTGCGTTGTAATTATAACGTGATAAATTAGACTCTTATTATAAAAATAGACATATAATAATTATATTAAATATTTATATTTGTACAAAATTTTCAAAATTCTTAAACTCTTACTAAACTTTTTATAAAATCTTAAATCATCTTAATCAAAGTTTAGATGAGAATGTTATATTCAATTTAAGAAGTGTTGTCTAAATTAAATATAAATTAACTAAAATTAATTTAATTATATATATAACTAATAATATTTTAGTTTAATCTAACAAATTAATCCATCATGACAACTATTTTGTTTGAAGGTGGAGGTAAGAGGGTTGAGGAGAGGGAGATAACTTATTATAGGTTATTTGATATATTTATCCTTACTTTTTAAATTATTATTTCCTACCACATCTCCTTCCATTTTAATTGTTTAGTCTTTACATTAAAATTCCTAAATTATCTTTTGATTTATAAAATCAATTACATTATTCTTTATTATATTTTTATGCCATCGGCTACTGTTAGCCACGGTGGCCATCAGCAGTCTGTCATGATGCAGTTCTAATGTAAAATCTATGTATGAAGCCTTTATTGCATTTAAGATAGTTTTATACACTGCTCACTTTCTCTTTCAAATCATTTAAGGTAAAACTTCCTCTCTAACTTTGTTATATATTTCAAGTTTTATTTAAACCATTAAACAAGTTAAGTCAAACTATATTTTTTTCTACTTTCATTCATCTTGTCAAAAGAATATTCGTCATTTGAAAAACTGTATCCAAAATTGAATTTGGCTACATCCTAGTTAATAATTAGTAAAGCTTAAAGTTGAGCTCAACCTAACTCTTTAGTGCATATGAACTTGTGCATGCAATTGGATATATCCTAACTTTATAATTTAATCATAATTATGTGCACACAACTTATGCTTCACATACTTAATCTTATAAACCTGCAATGGCTACAATAGAAAGTGCACGTACAAACTTAATTGACCTCAATAACAATAAAAAGCTTGTAGAAGTAAACATGAGAGGGAATGAGCTTTCCTATATTCATACTATTGAAATATTATATACTGATTATTACAAGTCAAAAAAATTTTAATAGCTCCCCAAAATTATGTACTCTGATTTTCTTTCTTTAAGTTATTTTTATTATTTAAATATAATACCTTATGTATAAATAAGAGGTCATCCTTAAACAATAAACATAAATAAATAATACTAATTCTCTCTTCTTATTATTGTAATTTGGTATTAGATCCTCATTACTATTATTGAAGTTTTTGTTCATTGTTATTAACCACCATCTGCCACCATCTAAGGCTTTTTTTTTGTAGGCTCTTATCTAAAGTTTATAGAGATCTATGTGGACATCTAGACGTTTCAAACTAAATGATAGAGTTCTAGAGTAGTTTCTAGGATTTTATCCAAATTAAACAAAGACCTAGAAGGGTATTCAAGTATCTAAAACTAAATGGAAAAGTTTTAAAATGGTTCGTTTTTTTTCTAAGTTAAGAGAGACCTAGAGAGGTATCTAAGCATTTAAAATTAAATTGGAAAGTCATGTACTAGTTTTTAGAGTTTGTGCAAAATAAAGAGGGGCCTAGGAGGTCTCTAGACATTTAAAACTATATAGAGAAGTTTTAAAGTGGATTTAGGATTTTACTCAAAGTACATAGATGGAAATGGACTAGAATATGTAAATTTCATACAAATTATTTTAAAGTTTTACCACAAGTATAAACAATTGGAAGATGTCACTTTTTCAAAATTATCCATTTGTTGACAAGTTAAGGAACTTCCATCATTAATGCTAGAATTTATGTTATTAGTTTAAACAAATTAATCAAATAAAAATTAGTATAATGATTATGTATTTATAAAATCTTACATTTTTGCATTTGTCGTTGATTACATCAAAGCTTTTTGGATTAGATTCTGTATAAGAGGTCTTTGGCCTTTTAGAACTGCTCAAGTTCTTCTGGCCTTTCATCTAGTAAAATTCATAATTTTTCCATTTCTTTTGGAAACTAAAATATACATTCTAAAAGAATAAGGCTTAGCCTTACAAAAGAATTACAAGGAGGTTAGAAGTTACAACACATGCTATGAGTGTGGAAACACAATTGGGACTAGGAGATACAACTTAATATTTATGATCTAAGTCTTAATCTAAAGTTATGCAAAATCCCCATCTTTGGGCTACTACACCATCTAGCTTTTCATTTTTAAAACAATTTATATACTCCTTTATCTTGAACAATGCATTTTGTTGGAATTGAGTGATGTTCATCAGTTCCTTCCTGAACTTTCTTTAATTCCTCTCTCACCATGCTTCATAGATCCTTGCACTGAAAGCCAACCTTATTAACTGATAGGTGCTTCTTGATAGCTTGATATTAGCTAGCTGGTTCACCAAATATGGCATTCAAAAATTGTATACAACTCTTAATTTTAAAAAATTAATCTGAATAATTCTTGTATAAATAACAATACTAATTATTTATGCCATTTGAAATAATTAAAGATAAAGAATGATAGTTAGGATTCTTAAAATTTAAAAGAATTTTGAAAAAGAATTTTATAATTGAAAATTAGAATATTATACTTTGCAATTGAGTTTAAAATAAAGGATAAGGATGTAAACTGATTATGTTGATAATAAGTTGTGACATTATTTAATTTGTCAATTCAATCAATTTTCATATAAGCTTCTTGTTTGTAAATTGATCTTCAAACTAGACTATGACAAATGAACACAAACCCCACCATGAATATGAAAAGTTAAATAAGACCATAAAATTGAATTTATAGTGGATCTTTCCAAAATATTTCATCTCCTCACATGAAAAGGGTCATCTTCATTTAGTGTAGAGAATATTCCTTTGTACTTTTTACTTATTGGCTTATTTAGGCCATTGTTTATCAGTGTTCAACCTATCTAATTTTTTTCTTTTTACATTTTTAGTAAAAGTCTTTAACTTTTACCTCTACCATCATTTAGTAGTTTTTAACCTAATAATATCTCCATCTCTTTACTTTTTTTTTATGAAACTTATATTTACAGGCTTTGATTTTACCAATTTATAGCCTATTAGATTTTGTTCATACTTTTATTGTTACCTATGTGATAGCTCACAAGCTTTAAACCTAGCGAGTTATGCTGAAACTTTTTTCATCACTTGCTTGATCTGAATATGAAAGGCTTTCATTGATATCATCAATTTATTTTTTTTTAAGTTAACTAAATTGACTTTCACATACCATTATTTTCTTAATTTATAATCATGTAGATTATAAAGACAAGATTATTGTAACGCCCTAACATATACCCTAAAAGTATTATAGCATGTCTAAGGTGTGTTAAGAAGTGAACATAATGAATTAAGTGCATTTAAGTACAGTAAGAGACATATTGGTACTTAATGTAAAAGATATGGGTAAATGGGTAATTTGTTTGTTCGACATGGACGTACATACTTATACCTGAAATATGTATGGGAATGTTTGATATGTTTGCTTGGATTTATGAGTGTGATGTGAGGGGGAATTGATAAAAGAAGTATTCCATAAGCAAATGAGATGTTGGTTAAATTAGCTGTGTTTTTTTTTTGCGTTGCTCATGTATGATAAGATCAAAGTTAGTTGATTTGGGATGTGTACCACGCTGGATGGATAGGTTCCACTGAACAGACTTCTGTAATTTGGCCATATCTTGGAATTTAATTAGACCTCCAAATTGGATAATATTAATTGAAGATTAAACTAGAGACATAGGTATAAAACTTTAATGAAGGAACCAAAATTTGATTCTTCCTCTAAATTTTTTGAGTTTTGGCTTGAAGTTGAGTTTTAACTGTTGTCCTTGTTTTCGAACAGCCTGTTGTGTTTTAGATATAACTCCTGGAATAATTAACCAAATTTCATGAAATTTATGCCATTAGAAAGTTAATACATAGGGGAATGAAACTAATTGATAAGATTATAGGCCTATATGGGAATTAAAGGAAGAAGAAGGACCAATATGCAATTTTTCTAAGTTAACATATGGACTAATTTGATTAAGGTATATGTATTCAATAATAATAAAACATGCGTGGCCAATAGGAATTAACGATGTGTGTGAGTCTTGAAACAACATAAATGGGCATATAGAGAGGGGAGGTGAACGACACTTTAAGGGTTTTAATTTCAGATTTTTCTCCTCTCCATTTCTCCTTCTTCATCCCATCATTTTTCATGTAAGAAATCAGGCCAATCTTAGGTGGAAATTAAAGTAAAAGTTAGGGATTTTCTCTTCACCTTTACATTTTCTTGCTTTGCTTATTTGAAATTATAAGGTGAGAAATGGGATTGAGATATGTATTTGTAATGTTTTTAGCTAGTAAGTCAAGCAAAGTCAAAGAGGAAGGGAAGGAAAGTCATTAGAAGAGCTTCTTTGCCAATTTTAAGATTTGGGACTACACTTAGTCTAATTTATCTTTATGTGTATGTTTGAATGGATATAAAGATTCATTTGGATGTGTAATGGTTGCTGGGATGATGCTTTCGTGTTATTTTGGTGTTACCTTGCATAGAATTGGTTGAATATGACAAGAGAGTCTTGTGCAGTGGAATTCTATCTATGTTAAATAGTCACATTGTTTGGGTCATAACTCATCCTACAAACCTCTAAATTGGGTCATTTGAGTTGCATATGAAAAATAAGACATAGAAATAGAAATATTTAGAAGATATTCTAGCTTTATGACATTGAAAATTGAGATAGAAAGTGGTGACCTAGTACTGCCCCTATTTTGGAGAAGATTGTGATGTTTGGTCTATATCTCATGATTTAGAAGTTAAAATGGCTTTATTTTTAGTGATTTGGAAACTAAAGACATAGGCAAATAAATGTATACAAGACCTCAACACCTAATTCAAGCGTTTTCTATAGAAAATTTCATAATAAGTGGAGGTATGAATTTTGGGTAGGGGACATGATGGGAAGAAAATTGCTCTATTTTAAATTTGTTTTCATTTCTTATTTTTATCAAATCATATCCAAACCTTTTTGAATGTGTATGAAACTTTTCAAACACCTAGAAATAAATGATATAGGACTTATCTTATGTGAATTGGGTGATTGAACATTGGAATTTAAGATTGAGTATAATGCATACTAAAGAAAATTTGCATGTACATAAATGATTTGTATGCATATTTATCATTCATATATGTATGGTACGATTATAAAAGTGTGATTTGATACCCTTCTAATGGTGCTAAGTCATGACTTGCATGTATCAACACAAATGCAAATTTAGGAAGTGAAATGAGTATTATATGATTTGTCCATTTATGAATTGTGAAATTGGAAAATGGTTAAAGAAAATGTTATAATGTTTGCGGTATCGTCTTGGTGGTGGATAGATAGGTATGCCTATAGGGTTACATTGTAGTTGCTACAGTTTGACACCAATGGTGTCTTCATTTCGAGACTATAGTGTCTCCACAGTTCGATACCTTCGGGTATCCACAGTTTTGATATCTTCAGATATGCACAACTCTTATTATTCATGCCCATAGGAATGTGTAGGCCTAATGGTTATAAATGATAAATACAACGTGAAAACATAAATAATTGGTATTGATGAGCATTTGTATTTGTATTAATGAGTGTCGAATATCAATGTTTGGTTCATAAATGTGAATTTATGGTATATGAGTTGGGATATTTCTAAATGTATGTGCTTGGCAAATGATAACTGTGAGTGGTCATCCAAACTAAGTGTTCCCCCACTAAGATTTCAAGCTTAGCACAGGTGTTAATCCATGTAGGTTCAGGTCATAGGCGTAAGGTACAAGGAACATCTCTAGGGACCAAGGCCAAGAACTAAGAGTAAAAAGGACATTTGGAATGTGTTTTGGTTTAAGATGATTGTACATGTAAAAGAGTAAAGGAAATTGTCTGTTTTCTTTTTGTATTATCATGTAAATATAAAGATGTAATACTAATTTTGAATGATAATGTTAAGTGATGTGAAACTTTTTGATGTTTTTATGTATATCATTGAATAGAAATGTATTCCATGAATGTATGTATAGGAAATTGGTTTCCATATATGTTGGTGGTTGTAGATTCCGTATAGGGGGGGTATTACAAATATATTAAGGAATATTAGGTCAATTGACAATTCATGAGATATTTCTAATTTTGCATTATTTGCAAGTATATGTATGTAATTTAACATTGGGTCATATGAACATCGAATTGTAAGGATATATAAAATAAATAAAGTCTTTGATTCAAAAAAAGCATTAAAAATTTAATGCAAGTCAAAATTTAGAGATTGTTTAAATGTGTGAATGATCCATATTAATAAAAAACAAAAATTTTCTGAGTTCATATCCATCATTATATAAAATCGATTTCTTCATTGTAGTATAAAAAAAAGAGATGACCAAATTACGATGTAGCTAATTTCTTCTTTTTCTCCCAAGTTCATCTATGCTTTTAAAGGCTACGACTCCTTTTTAATTTTATATGATGACATATTTATCATGTTTGTAACTAAAACTCAAAAAGAAGATAGCCTATCCATATAGGTAGGATGAAAGTGTGATATCTCAAACATATGAATTTTTATTTAAAACACCAATAACTGAGAATATTAAAAATAGAAGAATAAAATGAAAATGGATTTTTTAATAAGAATAATACAAATATAATAAAGTTGTGTGATTTCAAAGAAATAGCCAAAAGAAAATCCTCCTAACTTAGAGAAGTTATGCATGATGACAAAAGAAAAGAAATGTAGGGATTAAGAAGGACAAGTTGATTTGCTTTAATATGCATTAAGGTTTGACATCTCCTAAAGATTGGCATTACTCGTAAATTCTATGCTGATTAGTGCACTTAGTTTCAAGAGTAATGTTTTATCATTAGAGATCAATTAAACCTTAAAAAAAGGATGAGTCTAAAATGACTAATAAGAACTAAATTATTCTTCTTATATTCTCATGGTTTCAATCCTAAAAGGGAGGAAGGAATAAATGCTGACTGACAAATCTGATTCATTAGGCATCATTTTAGCCTCAATGTTATGGGGGTATCCAAAGGAAGTTTTTAGCAAAAATAGGGAAACATAATTGAACAAAAATATACATATAATTATATGCTCATGCATCCTAAAGGAAATCAAATAACTTTCTTAAAACTTTACCTTTATCAATATATATATATATATATATATATATATATATATATCTAGAAACTCTACATGACAAAAGGAGAAACATAAGAAATAAAAAGTCATAAATTGCTACAAATATGTACATGAACTCATGTTATTATAGATCTCACACCCTATATATTGTGGAAAAAAAAATTTAATTAAAAATGAACAACTCTCTAAAATTAAAAAAAAATCTAAAACCTAAAATTTGTTAAATCTTTTAGTCCCCATTAGAGCTAGCATAAGTGTCACCGAGGTTTTTGAAAAAGCTTTGAACAAAGATGGGGTTGGAATTACATGTATATCAATAGGTCATAACTCTATCTTCTTAAGGAAAGATAAAGAAAAACTAAAAGAAAGAAACTAAAAATGTCTTAACTAAAAATGGGTTCGGGATTGAATCGTAAAACTGGAAAACTGTAAGGCACCCTGGTTTATCTGTCTAAACAATTACTCAAGTCTATAAAATATTTATGTTATTTTAGAAATTTTTGAAAAAAATGAGTGTAAAGTGATTAAAAGCAAGCTAAATGAAGAAAATAAAACATGTTAAATGCCTAGGAGCTTATAGTTTACTTAGAGCTTAAAATAAAATTGTTGAATTAATATTCAAAACTTGAAATGAGATTTAAAATATGTGAATGAAGACCTGAGAATTTATGGTTGACTTAGGCATTAAAAATAAATTACTTGAGTATGCTATGATTGTTTCATAAGGCTTAGAGATAAAGAAAAAGTGTAAAAGAAGAAAATTTAATATTTAAGAATAAAATGAAATTGAGATTTTCATGATTTGATTAAAAAAAGGAATTTTAATAAAAAAGGCTCCAAACTAAAAAGGATTTAATCGTATTTAAAAAGAAAGCTAGAATTTAATGATTTTGAAATAGATAGTATCTTGAATGAAAATAGGTATTGGCTAAAAATTGAAGTTTGGACCTTAAACATGAATTATATTAAAGAAAACCCATATAATTTAGATAGGTTAATCTAAACTAAGTAAGCTTAAATGGATTTGAAGAAAAAAAATGATTTAAAGATAAAGCACTTAAACTAACTAAGCTTAAAAAGAAAGGACTGAAATTAAAATTAAAAATGAAATTAAAATGTAAGCTTTCAAAAGAAAAGGGGAGACTATACCTTTAAGAAAAGAAATTAAAAGCCAAATAATTGTTATTGGTTTTAAAACTATAAAGATATTACTAAACTAACTTACCTAGAAGTCCAAACTCAAATAAAGTAAACAAAATAGAAAATTAATCTTAATAGGTTTATAAGCCCAATTAACTTTGAGTTCTTAATTATTATTTTTAACTAAAATTAGAATTTAATAGGGGAAATGCTCGTTTTCAAAACCATATCACTAAAGCTTTCACCTAGTTCTCTCTCCCCCACTCATAAAGAAGAAAAAGGTTAAATTCATAACAATCCCCTATGGTTTAAGCCTCTTTTAATTTAGACCTTGAATTTTAAAAACTATCAATCACCTTCTATAGCTTTATTATTGTAACACATAACTCCTCATTATCCATCTCCGTTAGAAAACCTAATGGTTATTAAATAAATAATGTCATTTCTTATTACATAACATAACATGTGTCACAACCAACATCGTGTGGATTGAAACACCCACATGAATTTATAATTTTTATGACATCATTTTTCAACTAATGATGTTGCATAAAGCTTTTCGTCTATGAGAAAATCATCTTCATTTGATGCTTGGGTTCGACTAGAGACAACCACAAATTTGGTTTGACTAAAGAGAAGAGATGACGTTCAACTAAAAATTTCTAGTTAGTAAATGACAACCATTTTGGAGGTAATATTTGGGTTTTAGTTTGTTAAGATTATGGTTTCATCAGGATTTTAGTTTACGTAATCGTTGTGTTTGGATTCATTTGTGGCAACTAATGATGTCGAATCATTAGGGATAACATAACTTTGGTTAAATGACTCGAGCTTATGTGGTTGTTGCCTTGATTAAAATGTTTTGCTAACTCGTAATGCAACTATCCTATTAAATCTAGGGAGCTTGTTCTAGGTTGTTCGATGGTTAGATTTAGTTAAAGAGCTTGTTTTAACTAAACAAAACCTAAGAGAAAACTGCAGTTAATAAACCTTGTTGTTAACCTACGATTAATAATTGCTAGGAGAGGTATGAAAATAACAAGACATTAAAGTATGCTTATTCTTGTGTAGACCGAGATTGAATTAAGATTTGGATTCCAAAATCCATTCATCAATTTTTATCATTTTTGACTTCTTGTTTTAATTTGTTTTCATTAGTTTAGTTTCACTTTATTTTCTTTACCAATTTCAAACCAATCCCCCTATCCTAAACACTAATTATTTTCACTACAAAAGCTTTACACTCACTCTTTGTGGAATGACCTAGACTTATCACTAGTTATAGTTTTAAGTTTAGTTATTTTGTATAGTGTTACGACGCCTTAGTAATTTTGACGTCGTTACTGGAAAATGTGGTGTTTTTTAATTCTTAATTTTAATTGGTGTTTTGTATATATTTGTTTTTAATTGGTGTTTTGTATATATTTGTTTTTAATTACTTTTTACATTTATTTCTTGAGCTTTTCACGTTTGTTTGCTTTTGCATATGAAAAGGATACAGTGAAAGGAGTATGCCACTGGCGAATATAATAAATTCTATTAGTGGAAAATTTCCCCATAACCTATATTCCCAACCCTATAACTAAACTTAGAGTGATCATACGAATTTTAGTTATAGAGGGGATAACTAGTAAAACTACTTCTTTGATGGGCTAAAGGATCTACAACGATTCCCAAATAGAACAAAAGCTTCCTATTCTAACTCAGTTACATGTGTTGGACCCCGAATCTTTTTGGAAGATTGAAATGGTGGTGAGTTATTCTTGTGCAAAGAAAAAAAAATGAAATTCATGATTTGAAATGATATTTTGAGGTTGAAGCGTGAAATGGGTTTTTGTGAATGTATGTATTGTGGGTAACATCCTTAT
>JAOTAW010071675.1:0-10724 GCA_025629945.1 Erythroxylum savannarum
TTATGTAACTGTATAACATATTAAAAGAAGAAAATAAAAAATGTAATAAAGTCAGGGGATATTGGGGATTTTTCTAGGCATACTGAATCCCTTATAAAAGATGTTAATTAAAGGACCCATTTATCTCTAAGGCATGTGGTAGCATAAGAATAAAAATATTTTTCTTGATATTATTAAATAATAAATAATATATATAATTACATGTTTAATATTGTTAGTTACATGTAATGACAGCTAAAGAGGAAAATTTGGAAACTTATTTCAATGATAATAAAGAGAGGGTTAAAAATACGAACTTCCATTTCATTCCATTTAATTAACAAATAAAATATATTGTATGATTTGGTAATATATATGTGTAGGTTGTTATGAATGTTTGGAATAGACAATGTATGAAAGTAGTGAAGTATAAGTGTCTAAAAGGAATTTTCTTTCCAAATGATTGAATAGGCTGTAGGCTCAACTTCAACCACTTATTACTAATGTTTATAAACAATCTTAAAATTAGCAAATGTATCTAAGTACCAAATGTATGATGGTGGGTTTAATATTGTGGTTGTTTGGACATAAAAAGAAGATTCAAAGGTTTAAATGACAAAACTATTAAGTTAAGTTTTATTCTTCTACTTGATCCTCGTGTTTTGAATGAAAGAACCAAATATTGTATATGATATATCATTCATAATTTAATGATACATATAAATCATATCCTTCATTAATTATATGCATATTAAAATGTAAATTTATTGATTATATAGCCTATTCCATCAAATATCGATTATTTATATATGAAGTTGTGATTTTTTTTCTAAGGACTCATAATATTGTATTTAAGGAGTTATGGTCTTTTCTATTTTACTTACTTTTCTATTTTTACAAATCTTTACCATTATATAATTTTGGAAAATTCATTATTTTTTTGCATCTCCGTTTACATTTACAATAAATGTTTATTTGAACAACATGGTTTTGCTTTGGATATGTTAGGCTCTACACACATAGGCTAGTTAATATATAACACATGAACTGAAACACGGGTGTGTCATTGGTTGTGTTTTTCTTTACATGACTACCAACACGACTATATTGTTGGTCATACTGAGCCTTGTTCATATAGGCTAGTTAAGTCACCTCACGTGACTTGGAATATGAATGTTTCTTAGCTATATTTTCTTGTACACGCTTAACAATATGTTTATGTTTATAACTGTGTTTGACACGAGACTTGAACATAAAATTAAACATTGTTGTGGACGTATTAATCAATTTATCAAATTTCATAAGGGAAATTTCATTCATTGTTATCGATCTAAGGTTATGTTTTATTATTATTTGTATATTTAATGAAGTGAAACTAATTTTTATCTATTATATTATGAAAAATATACATTGATGACTTATTTGTATTGAAGCATGTAAATTTATTCATTATGGGTAATGGGGCATGTTTTAATTTTTTTAGAGTTTTAGTTACCAAATCAAACAAATGAATGTACATATCAATAAAATTAGGACTTTAATTTTATAAACTCAAGCTAGTTTTTTGGCATTAATTTATTAATTATGAGGGTTTGTTTTTATGTAAATTGAACATTTGTTGTCTATGTCTGATTGATGATGCAAGGGTTTTTTTTTATATGATGAAAATCACATTCGTAGTTATTTGAATAAGTCCTAAAATGTAAATTAGATGTATACGAATGCCATTCCATCCAATTTCAAGCATATTTAATAATTTTGTGAATATTTAGTACAATAAAATATATAATTTTTATATTCTTAGATTGTTTTCAGACTCCCTTAGATATGAGCATGTTTAATCATATGTATATGTTTGGAGAATAGTTGTATTCATATATGGACGTCAGATAAATTAATATATTAGTCCTCTAATTTCATTGTAATAAAAATTTATGCTATTGTTAACAGTTTAAACCTGATTTACTAAGTAGATTTCATTAAGTTCATGCTAGAAATTCACTCAATTCCATTGATATTGTTGAGCTAAACTTAGTATTTACGACATATAAGTCAAATTTATTCTAGTTGAAAACATATGACCTAAGAAATTGTTAATCACATTTTACAATTCAATAAAATTATTGATGAACTAATGCAAATAGAAGTATATTTTAGGTATCAAAACATTTAATATATTTTAGGTATCATAACATTTAATTTCATTTAATTTTATGGATCTAAAGAGTATATTTGTGTTAATGTTATCTTCAATTTGTTCATGAATGTGTATGATACATTATCTATTATAAGTTCAAGATTGTAATCATATTCTTTGTTTGAATGATTTTTGAAATGTAAATTACTTGTTTATTCCATCCAATTTCAAACACCCTAATTAATTTGACCTTTTAGTACATCGACATATATGACCTTGTGTACTCTTGACATGATTACACGTTCAAAAACATGATTGTGTTAAATATTATATTTTTCACTGGGGAAGAGAGAAAGTAGTAACCGATGTCCCGAATATGAGGGTGTTCCTTCTTATGTTTCTACATAAATCATAAATGGAGTAGTATATGTATGATAAAATAGTCATGTTGTTACACATATTGGTCTCAACATCCTTACATAGTTTTATGCGCACATTTATTCTTATATTAATTTTTGGATCAGGTTAAAATGATTAACTGACTATAGCATGGTGTGGTATTATGTATAAGGGATTATTGTATAGTTTTAATGGATTCAAGTTATTGTTTACAATTATTATTGTGGATATATTAAACTAAAGGTGTCATTAATTTGTTTATTATGAGGGTATATCTTAGAAGTTTCTTTTCCCCTTGTTTTACTTTAAATTATTTAATGAACTATATGTTTCCTTCACCTGTCATTTCTACCTCTATTATTTTCATTAGTTGTAATAGAGAGAATATGTTAGTCCTTTTGAGTGTTTAGTATAAGCCCTATCTTGTGTTGTAACATTCTTATCCTACCCACTCTAAAATACATGATATTTTACTAAGATTTTTCTTTGTGTTTTTTTCTTAAATGTTTCCCACCAATTTTTCATTAAAAAACTCGTAATTTTACTATAATGGGTAAGTGAAAGTCTAAGAAAAAAATGAGCTAAAGGTTATAAATGCTTTGATTAGGTATATTCTTGAGCAAAACTAAGATTAAGATAATAAATATTTACCTACCAAAGCACTTACTGTTTTTCCTCTATTGAGTGTTTAGTATAAGCCATATCTTGTGTTGTAACATTCTTATCCTACCCACTCTAAAATACATGATATTTTACTCAGATTTTTCTTTGTGCTTCCTCTTGGATGTTTCCCACCAATTTTTCATTAAAAAACTCGTAATTTCACTATGATGGGTAAGTGAAAGGCTAAGAAAAAAAAGAGCTAAAGGTTATAAATGCTTTAGTTGGGTATATTTTTGAGCAAAACTAAGATTAAGATAACAAATATATACCCACCAAAGCACTTACCATTGTTACTCTATTTTTGTGTCTCTCTACTATTTCCCTATGAAAGAATAAGATAAAAACATGAGAGAGAATTGATAAGTGTTTTGGTTGGGTATACTCCTGGTTAAAACTGAGATTAAGATAACAAATATTACCAACTAAAGCACTCACCACTCTTACTCTATATTTGTGTCACTCTGTCTCTCCTCTTAAAGCTAATATTATGATAAAGGATTAACTACATCTTAGGGGATTCTTTAGATTAGTAAGTCATGTTATTTTTTTATATAATTAATGTTATCTTTTTGTATATAGTACTAATATGTTATCTGAAGTGTGGTGATATTTATTATAATATTCTTTATATTGTCTTGTGGAATACAAGTTATACTAGTATTGTACTCAAGGAAATAGTATTTTTGTAATTAGATATGATATTCCTTGAATTTAGTAATTATATATGTGAATAATATTAGTAAGGTTTGATGGTAATTTTTGGAAGGATTCATGATATTTCCTTAATCATATTAATACCAAGATATTAACAAATGTATGTTGGATGAGATACTCTCATTATTGCTGCTATTATATTTTTTTATTTTTTTGATGTTTAATCACTTATGAATGCTTTAAAGTTTTCATTTTCCTTTATTCAATTACATGTAGTTATGAAAAAGATCAAGTGGCGATTGTTAGATATAATAAGATTGATTAGTTGAGGCATCCAACATTTTAGATTATGTTGGCAATATTTTTGGTGGTCAAAGTGTGCCAACTCATAAATAAACCCTTCTTTAACTTTTTTTTTTTTAGGTCTATTAGTGATTGATCATGCAATTCATGAGATATCCTGAGTGATATTAAATTCTACAGTAAAAATCATGTTTCTTTTGCCCAAATAAGGCTTATCTGGTGAAGCATATACAAGATTCCATCTGTTTTCCATATGTATATTCATTTAAATGTATTGTTGTTATGTATTAGAAAGATATGATATTCCTATCTTTGCAAATAGCATAAACGAAACAGTTGATTCTTAATCCAAATGGAGGTAGATAATCCATATGGTAAACATCTATTTACTACCCTTGTTTAATCAATTAGTGTCACCCATTCATCTCATAATAATATATTTACATATTCTTTTAATTTGAATCTATTAAGCAAAATATGATTACACAATAACAAGTTTATATCTTAAAACAATGTCAGTTAATATGTAAACAAATGAAATTTTCATTTTCATAGGTTTTCAATATTTATGTATTATTTTACCTAGACTTAATTTTCTTAATCATTTTCATAAATTTACTTCATCATAAAACATTTGAAATTAAAAGTGCAAGTGATTTGAGAGAAATTGAGAAAAATTTTACCATGTAGGTGTGTCGCCGCATTTGTTTATAAAAAGAACATTAAATCTATGTTCATGTGAAATGAACAAGATTGTCAACATGACTAAGCATACAACATTGTTCTTAAGAAAAGAAACTTTAATATGGTTTGGCATATAAGAATGTGAGAAATTGAGTTCATGTAAAATAATTACATTAATTGAGTTGACCATACGAGCATATATATATATCACTATTTACTGAGAGTTGAATTGAGTTGATTTACATTGAATTGAATTGTTACATGGTTGTAAGTAATCTTATATCCTTTTTAGATGATACAAGATATAGTATATGGTATAAAATATGAGTATGTCTCTACATTTATTCTCACTTATAGCACATAGGAGTAAATTTGAGTGGTTAAAGGAGTATATTTGAGTGCTTAAACAAATGAAGACATATGGAAATTTTGTTTGTACATGTATTTTTCACTTGAAAAAGATAAGAGAATTTATTACCAATACCTTTTAACCATCTTTATGAGTGGAAGTGCCATAACCCTGCATCTTCACATATGCCTATTAGATTTGTTGATCCATATAAAATGACATGCTTTATATGCTACTTAGAACATACGATAATAATAAGTGTCATATATTACTAAAAAAAATCTCGTATCTCACAATCTTAACAATCTCATATCTCACATCATCTCATAGTCAAATTGCTTTAATTTCTCATTTTAGATTTCATTTTCTTAAAAAATTACCTGATAAATCTCTTGAATGTTATCCAACTATATATATGGAGTAAGTTTTAGTTTAAGTCATCAACAAGGTTTGAATACTATTATACAGCTGAGAAGCAAAAGTAAGAAACTATGTATTCTTTAATAAATAACAACTAACAATTCTTTAATAAATAACAACTAACAATGTTTTTATTAGTAAGATGGCCAATTATAATGCATAGTTGAATTTATTGTTCAATACAATAATACAATATGGTATTCTTGTCTTAACTTTTACCACCTACCCAACACAAATATGTTAATGTGTATAGATCTCCAAGATTCTATTGTTATATGAAAATATGTTCAAAAACTTAAATTCTAGTTGGCACTCTAAAGACACATTAGCAAGAGACGTCTTATGGAAAATGAACTACTAAATTCATAGGTAAAATTTATATTGGCCTAATTAGTAATGCAACAACTTTATGTATTTAAAATTGTTAATTTTTTTATGTGACAAAATATTTTGGCATCATTCTATGATTCAGGTTGTTAGGGTTGACTTAAACATGAATAATATGTCCAGTATGAAGTTATCTAGAAAGATGTATGCTCTTATTAAAGATATCGTATCCATAAAGAAACAAAGGTTGAAGTTATCGAAAATGAGGATGTTGCATCACTAAATGTGGATGATCAATAAATCCTTATAAAGAAGGAAGTAATGGACTTCATAGTTTAGTGATCAATCATTTAGGATTATACAGACATTTATAGATGAAGACATTTTGTTTTGTAATTTCATTTTTTTTCTTAACTTCCTTACTAGAATGATTTTAATATTTTTAACACCTAAATGTCTCATATTCAAATTTAAGTGGGACATTTGATTTTCATTTATACAATGGTCATCATTTGCATTAATAAAGTATTGGCGTTAACTTCTTAAATTTTATAGAAATATTAAGATTCACATCATATTAACCATATTTGGCCATGTCTTCAAGTATAATATTTTAGTTGTTATGAAAAAATAGATAAATAAGATTTAATCTTTATAAATGTATACTATAGGAAAGTCACGAATAATGTAAAATTTTTAGAGTCGTGGTGTTAAATGTATGGAGTTGTATTGAGGCATGGTATTGAATATACTCAATTATGGTATTCTTATATTAAAATGAAGGTGATACTTTACTATTATAAATGATGGTATTTTTTTGTATATAGGAGTGGTATTAATTATTAGGAGTTGTGGTATTATAGATATTAGGGCATGGTATTAAATTTACTCAATCATGGTATTCTTATATCAAAGTGAAGATGTTACTTATCTATTATGAACTACAATATTATTTATACATAAAAGTGGTATTGAATGTATATATTTTTGGTATCATCTATATTGAGGCATGCTAATTTTTATACCTAATCATGATATTCTTATATTGAAGTGAAGCTATGTAATATCCCGCCTCTTAAAATTGTTAAGAGATTAAACTGTTAGATTGAGTCACATGAGTTATTTCATTTAAGAATTTAGAAGATGTATTTCATTCACATGCAAAATATTTGTATACACATATGAATCATGATTTAGAAAACACTGTAAGATAGTATATTCACTCAATTGACTTATTCCTGGTGTATGGAATGAAAATGAATGTGATATAAATGTGCATTCCCAATGTTTTTCATTTTGATTTACCAATAACATGAATTGATGGATTATAATTAGTGAATTGGGAATTTATCGTTACAATTGAGTAATTGATGAGGTGATATGAGCATCTAGTCTAAGAAAAATGTTAAAGAGAATGACAAATTGATACATAGGAATTTAGGTTGATTAGGCCTATGAAATGGTGACATGTGGCATTGGGAATAAGTGACAAATGGCTCAGTTAAATGGATGACAAGTGGCTTGCGTATAATTGCGACAAGTGGCCCTTTAATTTTGTGACAAATGGAACTTTAAACTTGTGACATGTGGAACAATAGAATGGTGACATGTGTAGTTTTATAAATGGTGACATATATGGCCTTACGATTGGTGACATGTGTAGCCTTACAATTGGTGAAATGTGTAGCCTTACAAGTAGTGACATATAAAGGCTTAAATGAGTGACATGTGGAGCCTAAAGTAAGTGAAACATGGACCAATAGAATAGTAACATATGGACCAATAGAAGGATAACATATGTACCAATAAAATGGTGACACATGGACCAATGGAATGGTGACACATGGATTAGTTTGACCTTCTTGAATTTTCTAGAGAAAATGGATGAAAAGGCAATAGAAGCAAGAGTGAAGGTCTGCCATAAGGTTAGAAGAGAGAGAAAAACAAAAATGAGAACAGAAGGAGAGAAAAAGTGGAAGAGAAGACAAGGAAAGAAGTTATCAAGGTAATGTGAAATTCTGGTTTCAATTTCATCTTTCTCTTTCGATCTGTTTTCATATTCTTAGAGCACGATTTTGAAGCAACCCAAAGAATGAAAGTTGTATATATAGGTCTTAACTTGACCTCTGTGAAAGTGTCTTGACAAAATAGTGACTAGAGCTCGAGTTGTGCTTATTTCCGCAATGCTACCTGTGATAGACCCCTGTGTAGGAACCTTGTATTATTTCCTGATTTTTGAGGACCTTAAAGTTCGAATTAGTGAAAGTATAAAACATGAAAAATTATTATTGATATCTTATTAATGCTTCTGTGAAATATTTAGGAGATAAATTGATAATGATTTATTGTGGTTTGAGTATTGGTTACCAGTCTGTTTCTTACCAAAAACAAGACAGAATTTGGATGGACATTATATTTTAAAGGGAGATTCTGTTCGTGTAATTTTTGGATATATTAAGATTAATGGAAGTCTAGTTTTGGGGGGTATAAGAATCATAGCATTTGGATTTTTATAGAGAGAGTTATGATTGAAAGAAGACAGCTTGTCATAAAGAAACATTAGGAAGAAAAGGATGTAAATATTATACATAAGGTTAGGTTAGCTTGATGGTTAAGGAGATATTGAGCTAATTAGTAAGTGAATTATTGACCTATTGACATATGTTAGAATAACATTTATGATGATTGATTAAAGATGAATTTGGTTGTGGTGGTCTATGAATATGAGATACATGTTTGAGTAGTAAATATATTGTATATTTGTATGTATAAAGGCTTGGGAGTTGTGGATCAAGGAGCTCGTACCAAGGATTTTTGAAGTCAAGGGAGTGTACACCTTCTTTTAAGGTGAGTTTGGGAAACAATATTTCTCAAATGGGATTAGAACATCCTAATACATGCATGATGACTTGTATGTGAATTTTGAACCTAGGTAATACATAGTAAAATTGAATCTTAAATAGATGCTAGTATGTTTGTGTATTTAATAAATGACATTGTTTTGAATAACTCTTTGCACTTGGAATGCAAAAGATGACTTTTATTGCATGAAATAATGTTTAGGAATTTGCATATGCATAATCGAGTCATGTATGTTATGTGTTTGTGTTCTTTTTTTGGCTTAGAGCCATGGTAAGGTTCCATTTTATCGGTTGGATGGATAAATAAAGGCATGATGCCTTACTTGATTTTTGCACTTAATATTTTTATATGATTTTTTTAATTATTGGTAAGGTAACAATTGGCCAATTGTGTGCTAGGCACAATAGATTAAGCAACCCCCGCATCCTTGACGCTAGTACATAAAAGTTGACTTCCTATATCGATACCTTTCTATGGGGCTTTGTAAGTGATTCCACATGCTAGGATCTGGACACCGACGAGGTCATCACCTAGGGTCATGACGCTCTTGTCGACTGTAGTCCAGACTCACCACAGATGAAAGTCGAGCTAACACCAGGAATCGGTGGGTGTGCACACTAGTTTGGCCGATTAGTGGTGACACACATGATTGTTTTGGCTTATTCTGAGATTTGTTTTCTGACAAGACTTGATTTATACATGTGATGTTTTTTGTTGGGACCCGATTTTGGAACCGGACCCCAACCGAAAAAACGGGAAACAGAAATCAAACGGAAAAACTTAAAACAAAATCCCAAAGCGAAAAAGAAGGGCTAAAAGCAAAACGAATAACAAAAGCACGGATGAGGAAATCGAAGGAACGGATTTACAAAAATCTCATAAACAAAGAAATCATAACAATTCAATCAAACTTAAGGGCAAATTCCGACATTCGAGAACGCAAACCTTTTTTTTTTAAACAAACAAACGCGTTGGAAAACTATAAGACGATCCTGATCTAAACCAATCCAAATCGGTACAATTTCTTTTTCAATGCCATTCAAAGCAATTCAATGCCCCACTTGAAAATCATCAATTCCAATTCCTCAATTCATTTAATTCTTCATATATAAATCATAACCATCAATTCATACATAAAAAGCACTTCAATAATTCAGACCATCCATCACAATCATCGGACTTCCTGTCCGGAATCCCAACACAATCAAACACATTCATATACCCATAGCACTTCAATAATTCTCAATCCTCAAATTCATCAGACCTCCTGTCCGGAATCCAAACGCAATCAAATCATAAACATATACAGCCACATTCATATTCAAATTATATAAATCCATAATTCAAGCCCATATACAATTTCAGAACTCATTACCATCATAAAAATAATTGTTACAAACCTTCATGGCATTCCAAACCATATACAATCCCAATATCAAAATCCAAAATCCAAAAGATACAGAAATCCCCACAAAAGCCAACATATGCCTAAGCTCTTATTTTTCAATGATTTATCTTAAACCAAAAATAAAATACAATCACAAACATGACGAATGAACGTCTTGTCTTTCTTTCATCCGATCTCCTTCATGATTACCTGAAGATGGGGATGAAAGGGTGTGAGCTTTACAGCTCGTGGATAACATGTTTATATCAGAAAAATACGCAAAAATCATTTTTCCAAAACTTTTGCCATTTTATGGAAATTTCACAGTAGAAAATTGACAAAATGCTTATTTCTCAAACTTTTCAACTTTTCAAAACATTCATAATCAATTTCAAAAATTTCATGGTTGAAAACCTCAAATGTTTATTTCTCCAAAATCTCAAATTTTTCACAATTTATGAGCAATTCCAAAACATGAAATGTAGCACATTATAACACACATAAGCACATAACACATCACAAATTTTGGTTTGGGTCGGTCCAGAAACAGAACGTACTGC
>JAOTAW010071711.1:0-10715 GCA_025629945.1 Erythroxylum savannarum
GTATGTTTCCTCATATGCACCTCCGTTTCCCATTTAACCTCATCACTAAAATAATTTCTTTCAAATGACCATAGTCAATGGAATCACTCGGTCTTTTAATCACTTATTTAGTCACTCACTATCTTAACTAGTTCATCAATAAATCTTAGATTAGTCACAATTTTTTCCACTTCCTGAGTCGATAACACCAATCTTACATCATAATAATATTTCTTAGCAAACTCACACATAACACATTATGAATTTGAGTCATCTTTATTGATAATACTAACTCATAACTTAATGTTCCTATGCTCTCAATAACTTCATATGGACCAGTACAATTCAAGCTTAGTTCATCCTTTTTCCTAAACTGAGCCCACTTGCCAAGGTGCTACTCTCATAAACATTTAATTTTTCACTTTATAATTCACTTCTCTTCAGTGTTAATATAATTAAATCTTATGTCTATCTCACTATATTCCATAACTTCGATGTTGATCCACCTAACTTGTTTATCTTTCTTGAATCACTTAATTTCTAACACCAATCAAAATTTCTGGCTTTCAACTATTTTAGGCATCATTCATTTCAATGTAAGGGCGAATGACTTTTTTTGTCATATCACGCCTTATACAGTATTCTAATGATATCACTATGATAATGATTGTTATGCTTAAAGTCAATTAAAACTATACATTGACCTCATGTTTCTATGAACTTCAAAATTATAAGCTTTAAGCATATCTCCAATAGTTAAAACTGTTGGCAACTCAAACATTCGGTCACTTGATTCTATATCCTTAGCCGCTAAATGCTATTTTGGCGTATTCCTACTAGGATGTATAGCTTTGGTTATTAATAGTGTTGTCTCTAATAATCTCTTCGCTCAGTCATCTTTATCGTGTATACATACTTCTTATTTCAATCTCAAAGTATCATTTTCCTATTCAAACTCAAAATTCATATTCATTTTCAATTCCTTAATAAGATTCGCAATCATGGATCCTTAATTCGGGCTTTGCTAAGCTTTTCATATATAACTGCTTCAAAATTCAATAGCTAATAGTACTTTCATTTGCCCAAAATTCAACTCAACATTCTTTGCTCTTCATTGTAATAGATTTGGTAACCTCAATATCTAAATTTGTGATACACTACTATTGAATTTTATGTTTAGTGCGCCAGATTAGAACACTAGCTTTACTAGGAAATACTCATGTGCACAATCAGTAATTCAATCCATTGTCTAGGTCTTATATTCAATCTTTTCAAACTCAATAATTACCTCAAACATTAATGATTTGTATATTTATATATAGATAAAAAATGTTTAACGGTATATATAATGTCTCCAAACTTTCAAAGCAATCACTATTGCAGCAAGTTCTAAATCATGTATCAAATGATCAACTCATGAGACTTTAAATTTCTCGATGTATATGAAATCACTTTATTACGCTACATTAGATTTCATCCTAATCTTTAGTGTGAAACATCATTGTATACTACAAAATCTCCAAATCTAAACGATATAATTAACATCGGGGTTATAATTCCTCAAATTTCTTTTTACATCCATCAGTCCATATGATTTACACGTTTTTCCTCAAGTGTTCTTGTTAAAGGGATAAGATCAGTAAAAACCCCTTAACAACTTCTGGAAATGTCCAATTTCCAGCTAATTCTAGAAAACTTCGGATCTCTTATATAATCCTTATAGTTTCTCACTTCATCGTACCTTTACTTTCTTTGGGTCTCCTAATATGCCATGTTTAGATACTATATGACCCAAAATTTTGTTTAATCAAGCTAAGATTCACTATTGTTAAACTTGGCATGTAATTGTTTATACCTTCATGATATGTAAGCTTTACCTCAAGTATTCAAAATATTCTTCTAAACTTTTTTTGAATACATTCAATATTTAATCTATGAATATAGTCACTAATTGATCTAAGCAAAATTGGGAAACTTTATTCTTCAATACCACAATACTATCTGGGGCATTTGTTAACTCCAACAAATATTGCCAAGACTTAATATGCCCATGATTAGTTCGTGTAATTCCTTAAGTAACTTGTTAGACCCTGCTTGATTCCGGAGCCCAACCTCTTGCGAAATCATGAAACGTGAGTGTATTCCCATAAATCTCCTTAACCATCATAGATTTATCTTCTTGTTCTGACACCAAATAATGTTGGACCCCGCTTCTGGAGCCCAACATTCGGAGTCATACTACGGATCATATTATCCTATAAGATTATTTCCATGAACACTTATTAGGCATCATCCCACAAGGGTGGCATGCTCACGACAGTCAAACATCAAAACAAACTTATTGCTTCAACTCAACCATTTTACAAAGAAGTCAATACTGAACATACACAACTGAAACTACATTCTATCATTTCATTACCAAAGCAACAGAGTTGGAAAAACTTTATGTACATATCAAAAGCCACACCATTGGATTATTACAAAATACAAAATAGTAAAATTGACGCAATTCCCTTAGGCTCTTGATCACTTGATCTCTTAGCTATCACCTGAAGATAGGATAGAAATGGGGTGAGATTGTAAGCTTGTGGTAACAGTTTATAACAAAAAATAAGAAAAAACCGTTTGAAAACACTTGTTTATAAAAATTTCATAAAGCACTTGTTTCTAAAAATTTCATTATGTAGTCAAAATCTACAACTACAAAAACATGAATGCATCAAACTTGTTCACATAACATAAACACATAAGCACATCATAATGGTTTGGGAGATGCTAACTGTGTATGCATCACTCTTTTCATGAGAACATAAGCATATCAAAATGGTTCCGGTGGATCCAAAAATAAAACATGCTACCTATTTCCACATAATGGTCCTTTGCAGCCGTGAACAAAACGTACTATCGCAATCCCACATAATGGTCTTATATAGCCGTGAACTTATAGGAGTCCATGAAGGGGCTCCATGCCACTAGCGGCCATATAAGAGAAGCCTTTCATGAAAGTGCACTTGACTTAACTTAGGGGACCACCACAAACCCACATAACATGTAATTCATGACTTGTAAACTTGTTTTCCAAAATGGCACATTTCATAAACTTGATATCCTTTCAAAATCATTATCATAAATCAAACAAAATTCATATACAAAATATGCAGCACATTCTCAAATCATTCGAAAGTAATAAATGCAACACTTATGATGCAACTGGAAACATTAAACTTTCTTGATTCAAAGAAAACATTAGTGGCTTATACTCTATTATAAACATGTACCCACCTTGATTTCCTTGCTTAGAGACTTGCTCAAAATGCCTCTTCTCTTGTTCCTCTTGCCTGTTTTGATCAGCTTATACAATAACACAAATCCCACTCAATAGGGTTTTCAATTTAAAATTCCTCAAAGCACATTCACTAAAATTGATTCTAGAATACTTAAACCCAAGCATTTTCTAAACTCCATGAACTAAAATCCTTTCAAAAATCCAAAAGATTCCAAATGATCCTACCTTCATTCTTCAACAAATGAAGGGATATTTAGCTCAAAGGAAAGCTCTTTTCTTCCTCTACCATTTTCCGTTCTTAAACAACCTCAAAATCTCTCTGGAAGGCTAACACCATTGAAATCCTAGCTTGATTTCTCTTCTTTCTCTCCTTCTCTTCTTCTCTTCGTATTTCTCTCTCTTCTTCATGACACTCTCTCTTTTTCTCTTTAATTTTCATTCTTCTCTCCTCTTAAAATTCAAGACCACATTCCTTCCTATTATGCCCTTAATGATTGAGAATATTCCAATTTGCCCTTCCATTTATACCCTTGAAAATTCCTATAACCTTAACATTTTCTTCTAGAAAAAGTTCCCCTTGTCTTAAGTTTCTAATGACACCAAAATCAATCCATTTGATTCAGAAATCTGAAGGTATTGGCCCAAACATTTTCGAAATGTTCTTATATTTAAACAGTACACTATACTCAACTTTAATGCAAAATTTGAAAGTCTTAGGGACTGATTTACAATTCACTTCCTTCAGACAAATTGTAGCTCTATATCTCTAATTTATTTAGAAAAGAGAATCATCTTATTAGGATTTTATAGATCAAGATATCATCAAAATACTGAAGTATGTTCAGTAAAATCTCCAATTCATACTCTTCCAATCAATACCCTTATTTTGATTCAAACACTCTTTTTCAAATCAATACCAAAAGCTATAACCTTTTATGGAGACGTAAAACGAAATGGGTTAGGAATCTATGGGTTCAAGAATCACTTCATTTGGAGGTCGGATATCAAGCTTATGACCGAAAGAATCAAACAAAATTTGGTCCTCAATCATATTAAACCTATCTTGGGACAATTGGCATAACTTTCACTACAAATGTTGATCAAGATCATTCTTGGACAGTTTTAAAGAGAACTTCATGATCTACAACTTTCATAAAGGTCTTGAGGACAAATTCTATCATCTACAGGGTCAAAAATAGGAATAGACGATATGATGTCACTTATGGATGGTGTAACATCATCAAACGATGCAGGATTGGGACAATTGCTATACCTTTCCCTACAGATATCAGATTAGGGTATTCTTTAGATAGTTTAAAAGAGGACTTCAAGATCTACAACTTTAATGAAGACATTGAAGATAGATTCTATCATCTGTAGGGTAAAAAATGGACCAAACTATAGGCTAGATTCAACTAGATGAAAAGTAGAAGAAGCAAAACACAGAAGAAGCAAAAGGTAGAAGATACAACTTTACAGACCAAACATTTTACAGACCAAACGCTTTACAGACCAAACACTTTACAGACCAAATGTTTTACAGACCAAACATTTTACAGACCAAACGTTTTACAAACCAAACATTTTACAAACCAAACATTTTATAGACGAAACATTTTACAGACCATACATTTTACAGACCAAACATTTGATAGACCATATGATGTCATCACAGACCATATAATTTTACAGACTATATGACATCATCACAAACCATATGACGTTATTATAGACCATTCAAATTTACATACTATATGAATTCATCACAGACCACACAAATTTACAGACAATACAACTTTACTTTTGAACATCTCCACTTATAAAGCCCAAAACTTTCAACTCCAATGTCCAAAATTCTCCTGCTATATACTGATGGAAAGATAGAAGAAATCCCTACAACTTTTTGGAAGATAACTTTGCCTAATTCTATCTAGATCAATCCAGAATTTCCTCCTGAATTTATAACACGAACTTTACATTCCTCCACCAATGTACTACACCCAGTTCTCAACTTCATGACAAATGTTGAGATTCTTAAAGATAGAATTTAAATTTGATTTCTTCATAAAAAATGTAGCCATATGTTTCTAGTTTAATCCAAATCAAGAATCATCTCATTTAGATAACAAGAAAAAAAGTTGTATCTAAAAGAGTAAAGCATACTCAGTGAACATTTTCCGGATCAACTATCAATTTTATTTCAAAAATCTTTCCTTAACACAACTCATACCAAGATCACCATTTTCTACGTCATTTACTCCTCATTCTTAACTCCATTTCAAATCAGTATCATCCATAAAGAAATTATAATCCATGATTAATAATGAATACTAATAACAGAATATACACATATATACATATCCTTCATCAACTTACTACACATATTCAACTTCTTCTTTTTTTCACTTCTAACTTTCACCTTAATTGTTCCCATTTCATAATATCTAATCTACCAAAACACCAAATCAAAACATGAGAAACGTTCGGGGTCTAACAGTTTCCAAAAACAATCACTTATCTGTTACCCGTTTAACTTTCCAGCTGATTTCCACAATTCCAGCTTTCCATTTCCAAAATAACCTGTTCAAGGAAAAAACTCATATCTTTTCTTCTATTCCTCAGATTAAGAAACTTCCTTCATCAATGTTGTAGTTCACTTCTTGAACTGCAATTTATCCAGAAATACTATCCCTAAATCCCCATTCGTTTGCCTCAAAATGCATATTGAAATCACCTAAATGTTGAGCCCGCAGTTTCAGCACTTTCCTAATCCATAACCAATCTATCAAAAAAATTAATAACTTTTTTTTCTAGACATTAGATTGCCACGATTCCTCACCAAAGTTGTAGTTAACATCTTGAAATTTAATTTTACATTCAATTGCTTCCCATTTGACCCCTCCAATCATCTAGAACATGAGTTAGAAATCAACGATTTTGTTTCCACCCGATAAGACTAAATCTATTTAATTTTCAAATCAGCACCACCAGCCACCATTTCCACCACCACCAGCCATCATAGTGACCACCACGCCATCAATTGGTATAAGAGCCCAATGGAATTAAACATCCTTGTCCTTTCCCCAACCCATTTTTATGTCCAAGATCCAAAAACACCATGTCCCCCGTTGACAATCAAGATTTGGCAGCCGCATTTAAGAGGATGAGGCTTGAGATGGAGGCCCTTAAAGCCAAAAACAAGGCCTTGGAAACTCTTGTACATAATTCCCCTTTGGTGAATCGAAATCCACAAGAAGAAGATTTGGTTGATGAGGACTTCGGTGAAGATGGACGCCAAATTGTAGCAGGTCATGTAGAAGCCATTAGAGGAAGTGGAAGAGGGCTATTCCATGGAGGAGTTGGAAGAGCAACCAATAGAAATCTCCCACAACCTGGCTGTGGGGAAAGACAAGAAGAATTCTTCAACTTTAAGGTTGATTTTCCCGAATTCCATGGTAAGATTGATGTTGATGCTTACCTTGAATAGGTTTATACAATTGAGAGAGCTTTTGAACTAAGGAATGTGACTGAAGATAAGAAAATGAAATTGGTTGCTATGAGATTGAAAGGGTACGCTACAATTTGGTGGGAGAATTTACAAAAAAAGAAGAGTTAGAGAAGCCAAGCCTAGAATCAATCAATGGGACCAGACGAAGGAGGAGATGGATGTTGTGTTTTTGCCGCCACATTATAAGCAAAGACTTATTGATCAAATGTTGAGCCTTAAACAAGACACCAAAATCGTGGAGCAATACACCATGGAGTTTGAAGAATTCTTGATGAAGTGTGAAGTAGTGGAGACTGAAGAGATGATCATGGGAAGATATCTCAAAGGCTTGAAACAAGACATTGAAGATATGGTAAATTTCTACACGTATGAATCCTTTCTTGAATTGGAAAGATTAACCTTGAGAAGTGAAACTAGCCTCAAACACACCCGTCAAAACAAGTTCATGCCCAAATATTCTTTAGCCCAATAAGATTACACTCCATCATCCAAACCAAGCCACCAAGCTAGTGCCTCCAATTCTGCCCCACCTAAGTCGACCTACACTCTATAATCCAAATCCACTTCCAATGCTCAAAACACACCCTTCACACCAATTCTGCCCCACCCACAAAAATTATGTCCAAAAACTACCTCAAATGCTTCAAATGTCAAGGTTATGGTCACTTTCAAACCGAATGTCCCACTAGAAAAGTTATGACCATTCAAGAGATGGAAGAAATTGAGAATGAGTTGTACCATGCTGAATTTGTTAGTGATGATGCACGGCCTAATTTGTGTGACGAGGAATATGCAAATGTGTTAGATGGAGAAATGCTTGTATTATTGAGAGTTCTAAATTATGATAAAAATGAGGAGGATTGGAGGAGAAAATCTTTGTTTCATTCTAGGTGCTTGAAAAAAAAATTATGTGAAGTTGTGATAGACAGTAGAGCATGTGAGAATGTTGTAGCTAGTGAAATAGTTGATAAACTGGGTCTTAAAATCGAGCCACTTGACACTCCATACAAGCTGACTTGGTTAGATTCAAAACATGAAATTAGAGTGTCAAAGAAGTGCCTTGTTCTATTTGCAATTGGGCAATATGAAGATGAAGTCTATTGCCATATAATTCCCATGACGGCTTGCCATTTACTTATTGGGAGGCCATGGTTGTTTAGGAAGGATGTGCATCATCAAGGGAGAGCAAATACTTACACATTGTTTCATGGAGGTAAAAAAATCTAACTCAAACCTTTGTTGCCTGAAAGAGAAGGAAGAGAAGAGAAGTTGGAGCCATTAGATTGCTTTCCAATGAGGAGAAGAGTTCCATCATGGAGGAGCTGCCTAGTTACATTCCCGTTGACATTGATGATGAGCCCAAACCGAACCACTGAATTCCTAGTGAGGTACAATCTTTAATTAATGAGTCTGTGAGAGTTTTCCCCAAAACCCTTCCAACCAGCCTGCCTCCTCTTAGAACCATTCAACATGAAATCAATTTCACTCCCGGAGCCCAAATTCCCCACAAACATTCTTATAGGATGAGCCTAAAAGAAAATGATGAATTGCAAAAGCAAGTTGATGAGTTGTTAAAGAGAGGTTTCATTAGAGACACTGTGTCACCTTCTGTTGTGCCTGCATTTGTTGTTCCTAAAGAGAATGGAAAATGGAGGATGGTTATTGATTTAAAAGCCGTCAAAAGATTACCATCAAGTACAGATTTCCTATCCTAAGACTTGATGATATGCTAGACCGGTTACATAGAGCTACGGTGTTCACTAGGCTTGATCTTGCAAATGGGTTTCATCAAATCCATGTGAGAGAAGGAGATGAATGGAAGACGACATTCAAAACAAATGAAGGACTCTATGAATGGTTATTTATTCCAATGGGACTTTCCAATTCACCTTCAACTTTCATGAAGCTCATGAATGAGGTACTTAAATCATTCCTCAACAAATTTTTGGTAGTTTACTTTGATGACATCTTGATCTATAGTACTAGTTTACATGAGCATTGCATTCATTTGAGACTTGACTTTGAGATCTTAGACCGTGAATCATTGTATGCTAATGTGGAGAAGTGTCATTTTTGTGATAGTACTATTAGTTTTTTGGGTTATGTTGTGTCTAGAGATGGGATCAGTATGGATCCGGCCAAAATCAATGCAATTGTAGAATGGCCAATTCCTAGCAATTTGTTTCAAGTTAGGAGTTTTCATGGGTTTTGCTCCTTTTATAGGCAGTTCATTAAGGGTTTTAGTACAATTACAAGTCCTATAACATATTGCATGAAAAAAGGCTTGTTTAAGTGGACTCCTCAAGTCACAATTGCCTTTAACACTTTGAAACATGCCATAACCAAAGCTCCTATTTTAGCCTTGCCTAATTTTAGTTTGCTTTTTAAATTAGAGTGTGATGCTAGTGGGGTAGGAATAGGGGCTATTTTGAGTCAAGAGGGTAGACTAATAGCATTCTTTAGTGAAAAGTTTAATGAAACTAGGAAGAAATATTATGCTTATGATCTTGAGTTCTATGCTTTGGTCTGTGCACTTAAACATTGGAGTTCATATTTATTGGCAAATTCTTTAATTTTGTATACCGACCATCAAGCTTTAAAGTACATCCAAATTCAGTCCAATTTGAGTAGAAGACATGCATCATAGGTTTAATATTTGCAATCCTTTGATTTTGTAGTGAAGTATAGAGATGGTCCAAGTAATGTTGTGGCTGATGCATTGTCCAGGAGATATGATGTTCTTAGTACTATGCATGCTCATGTAATAGGATTTGAGGACATTAGGAGTTTGTATGAGGGAGATAGTGAATTCGGTGAGATTTGGGAGAGAGTTAGGAAAGATGGTGCTTTTAGGGATTTTGTCATTTATGATGGTTACCTTTTCAAACTTGATGTTGTTTGTGTTCCTTAATGTTTTTTAAGAGAAGTTATCTTGAAAGAAGTCCATTATGGAGGCCTAGTCGGTCACTTTGGAAGAGACAAGACTTATAAATTGGCTAGTGTAAATTTCTATTAGCCCAAGTTGTGGAAAGATGTTACTAAGCTTGTAGAGGGATGCAACACCTGCAAACAATCCACGATGACAACTAGAGCTCACAGACCATACATGCCATTGTCGGTTCCAAATTCTTCTTGGGAAGATGTAAGTATTGACTTCATTATTGGCTTGCCAAGAACTAGGAGAAATCATGATTCTATAATGGTTGTTGTAGATAGATTCTCAAAGATGGCTCATTTTGTTGCTTGTAACAAAACTAATGATGCATCTTATGTGGTGAATTTGTACTTTGAAAATGTTGTAAAACTCTATGGAATTCCTAGGAGTATTGTTAGTGATAGGGATGTAAAATTTTTGAGCCATTTTTGGAGACATTTGTGGGCTAGATTAGGAACTACTTTGAAGTTTAGCACGGCCTTCCATCCTCAAACGGATGGTCAAACCGAAGTGGTCAATCGAAGTCTTGGAAACGTTTTGAGAAGCTTGTCGAAGGGAAAAGTGAAGAATTGGGACAATTTACTTGCACATGCTGAATTTGCTTACAACAATTCAAAGAGTAAGACTACAAAGTTTACTCGTTTTGAATTAGTTAATAGAGCTAACCCACTTATTCCTCTTGATTTGAGTCCGGCCCTTTCAGGCATTCCATTCAATATAAAGGCCAATGGTAGAGCATTAGAGATTGTCAAACTTCATACCAAAGCCAAAGCTTGCATTGAGAAGAAAAATTAGGCCTACAAGAAGCAAGCCAAGTTAAAGACGGTTGTGGAGCTCAAAGAAGGTGATCTTGTTTGGATACATATGAGAAAGGATAGATTTCCTTCTAAAAGGAAAAACAAGCTAATGCCTAGAGCCGAAGGCCCATTCAAAATCCTTAAGAAAATTAATCAAAATGCATACAAGGTAGAATTACCAAACACTTATAAGATTTCAAATACTTTTAA
>JAOTAW010071726.1:0-10711 GCA_025629945.1 Erythroxylum savannarum
AGTTCCGAAATCGGACTCCCCTCTGTTCACGGCTACACATGGTCGCTTGTCGAACATGTGTAGTACGTCCTGTTAGGGTCACTCAAACCATCCGTTATGTGATTTTGTGTTATTGTACAATTTGTGTTATTGTATAATGTTATTGTATACTATTTGTTAACTTTGCACAAGTTTTATTTTATTGGAATGATGATTGATTGATGAATATAGACTTGAAAAGTATGCTTTAATCAATTTGAATATTTGTATGCTTGAATATTAAATTGTTACCCACGGAGCCGTCGTGCTCACCCCCCCACTTTCCCCTCCACAGGTAGCAAGAGAAAAACAGAGTCCCTGCATCGGGTTTGAGACAACTTTGATGTATTTTGTGTCATATGTTAGAAAGGAAAGCTTTAGCTAGCATTTTGAGACTAATGATGTATTTTGTCTTTTGTTCTTTAATCTTTGGGTGTAATTGCCTTTCAAGCTTTGTATTGGCTTATTTCCATGAAAATGTAAAAGTCTTGAAGTTAAAGTGTATTGTATATGTTTTCTTTACTATTGGAAGTATCAAATGTAAAGAATGTAATTGCTTGATTGGATGTAAAAAGCAAGCATGGAATTGTATTTCCTCTATGAGTTGGGAATGAGTTGATGATTAGTTTGAGAAATGTTTAGAAATCTTAAGAGTGTGATGTTGCCCTTTTAAATGAGATTACAAGTTTATATGGATTGCTTGGTGATTGGGAGATTTGAAGATTTGCAAGATAGAAGTGGTTTTATGCAGGGTTGTAGTTTGGATGAGAAATTGAAGATTTTGGCTAGATGAAATTTTAGGGGAGGTGCTGCCAAATTTTTCCTAAATTTGGCAGCAACTTCGCTTGAATTTTTAACCTCCTAAATGGTCGAATTAGACTAGGAGGTCTTCTGGACGATTGTAGAGCGTGTTAAGATCTTGAAAACGGTATAAAATGGGTCATATTTTGACTTAAGATGAAAAAGTTATGAGCGTTTAAAGTTGGCTGCCCACTATGCAATTAGGTTTCCCGGATTACTATTCACTGGCCAATTTGGGCTGAATCGTTGGACAGATTTTTCGTACCTTTAGAGCGGAAATCGGAATTTCCATCCTTCTTGAGAAATGTAGAGGGTCTTATTATCTTTAAAATGAGGTATGATAGGTCCTAATCGGAGTTAGGAATAAAAAGTTATGAGGGTCGGAAGTTGGTGAATTTACTATTCATATGGTCAAAAAGGTACTATTCATTTGGTTTTTCTTTAGGCAAAGCTTTGCAACAACTTATGACCTTCTTAATGGATGTTAATTTGACTGAGCTTAAATAAGGAGCATGAGAATAGATTAGTATGACAATGGATTTAAGCTGAATAAGATAAAACAAAAAAAAATATATCGGGATTTTCGGATTAGTCAAGGTTTCCAACGCGGTTTCGGGTTCCAGTTTGGACTTACGGATTAAGAGGTTGGATATCCGGATACGGGTTCCAATAATCACAACCAATAATAGTTTACAACTCAAACTTGCTCACTTGATTATTTTGATAATCACAAAAGGCTCACATACTTAAATGAGACAATTAATGCTTAAATCATTGAAAATGCATATAAATATGTGTGAAGACACTTAAAAACTTCTTAATGTAAAAACTAATGAGAAAACATCTATTTATAGTGTTTTGGGACCCTTTATAGTAGTTGAAGCTAAGAACTAGCCTTTATAATAACTATATACAAAAACTAGTTGACCAATATAATATATTGGTTGACCAGTATGCATTGAAGGCATAAGATTTACAAGCCATTGGAACCTAGTCAAATAGTAGGCATATTATTCATCCAATATGTCAACAATATTACAAGAAACTCACGGTACAACAAATTTAACAACTTTAACCTATATAAATCAATCCTTAATCCATATAGGTCAATCAATCACCTTCAAAACCAATTTTTTTTAATCTAATTATTATTTAAACACTTTCCAAAATGTTCACTAAATAGTGTTTGAAAGATCAAAAGGTTCTCCTATTAAAATTAAAAGCTTCAATGCCCTTAGATAAATGTAAATACTTATGTAATAAAGTGAAATGCAATGTTTATATATAGTAAGTCTTTTAGAGCATCAGATTAACAAAATAAGATTACAATTAACATATAAACCAAAGAATGACCTTACTAAGCCTTGATCTTCTTTTTTTTTTTGGTTTGATCTTCATTTCGATATTTGTAAACTTCAACTTCTTATTATCAACTTCATAAGGTATCTTCTTGTGTTTATGACTTCATTTTCTTTTTATATTGCTTTTCATCAAAATAATAAGCTCATTAGTAGTAATTATGTTTAGTTATCATCGAAACATTGATTACAACCTCCCTTGGTTCAATAATTTGGGTACCTTTTTTATCTGTAATTTTGTTGCAATAAAGGTACCATTTGAAACTATTTCCTATAGGTCTAAACTTTTGTTCATTATGAAGAATCTCATCTTAGTTTTCTAACAGAGGTAATCATTACCATAAAAGAAAGTTGGTCTTCTATTTCTTTGTCCCTCTTACTTGAATGATAATCATAGTGCTCCTAATTATGTCACTATGATTATTGCTATAGGGATTTGTTGGAATGCTAACCTAATATAACCACTCTGATACCATTTATTAGTCCCTAATGGCACCCAAAAAGGGGAGTGAATTAGGTATTTAGAAAATTCCATAATTTTTCTAACCAATATACTCAATTTACAATAGTTAATGTAAATATGAACAAATGGATTGCTTAATATAAACTAATAAAAAATTGAATAATAATTTAAAAAAGGGTAAGGAAAAGAGAATATATACTAATTTATAGTGGTTCAATAAACAGTCCTTGTCTATATCCAATCTCAACACTCTTCTTAGAATTCCACTATAATTCTTCTTTCAAGGTGACTAATAACCTTTTACAATCTTTCACGGTAAAGAGGAATCCTTCTTATAATCTTCTTCCATATCCCACACCCAACAAAGGATTACAACTAAAAATGTCTAACTTATTCACTTGATAACTCCAAAATGATTCACTTACATAAATATGAAACAATGATACTTAAATAATTGAAAATCACTTAGAAATGTTGTGAAATACACCCAAAGCTTCTTGATTCTAAAACTAATGAGAAAAAGCCTATTGATAGTGTTTTGGAGCTCTTGCTAGCCATTAAAGTTAAGAACTAGCAGTTATAACGACTATATGCATTGTATTAGTATGCATTAAAGGCACTAGCCATTGGAACATTCGTTGACCAATAGGTATATTAGTCGACTAATACATTAGCAAATGTTACAATAAACTCACAGTACATCAAATTTAATAACATCAACTTATGTTGGTTGACCACTAAACCATATAGGTCGACCAATCACCCCTAAAACATGATTTCAACAACATCAAATGCTCAAAACCAATTTGTTCAATCCAATTATGATTTAACAATTCCTAAAATGTTCCCTAAAGAGTGTTTAAAAGATCAAGAGGTTGTTTTATTAAAATCTTAAATGCCTCTTAATGAAGTTAAAGACCCATGTAATGAAGTGAAATAAAATGTTTATGCATGGTTAGTCTTTTAGAGCATAAAATTTATAAAGTAAGATTACAATTAACATTACAAACTAAAAAACGACCTTGATAAGCCTTGATCTTCTTTTGTTCTTGGTTTGATCTTCATTTTAACGGTTGTAAACTTCAACTTCTCTTTATCAACTTCAAAAGCTATTTTTTTAATTTATGACTTCAATTTGTATTTATTTTACTTTTCATTAAAAAAAACTTGTTAGCACTAATCATGTTTTGTTATCATCAAAACACCGGTTGGAACCTCCCTCAATTTAACACTTTCCTTTTCTTAATAACTGATATGTTAATTTAGATGGAAAGCATAAGATGGATTTTGTTATATATTTGCATGCAAGGTTTGAAAATGAATGAATAATATATAAGGTAAGCCAATAAAGGGCATATAAAGGTTGTTTTTGAACCCAAAGATTGGATTTTGGTTCATATGCTTAAGGAGGGGTTTCTTGCTCAAAGGAAGACTAATTTTCATCCTAAGGGAGATAGGCCTTTTCAAGTATTAATGAAGATCAATAACAACACCTACATTCTATAGTTTATAAGAAAATATGGTAATGTGAGTGCTACTTTTAATTTTGTTAACTTATCTTTGTAAGACATAGGTGATTTGAGGATGAATCCTTTCAAGGAGGGAGGGAATGATGGAGAGTAGCTTGCACCAGTACCTATTTCTAATCATTTTTATAATCCTTTACAAGGATTTAGAGGTCCAATAACTAGGGAAAAGACTAAACGAATATAGATAGAAGGATTAATCATGGAGATGTAATAAAGGGAGGCTATTTAAGATGAATTAGAAGCATTGCTAAGATTAATCACTTTTTTAGATGTTGTTAAAGATGAAATATGCTTAATACATAAAGAACAAGGCTTGGAGAATGTTTAATAACTTGGTCCACTTGTTTTGAGTTAAAAATAGATACTAATTATCATAATTAAGATGTATTTAAGGGATTTAGTTCATTTTTGTGATATTAGTCAATGTGTTTTGATGTAGTTAGGCTATAACTTATTGATTATTAAGCCTTAATAGTGTTAATTTTTTTTATAGTTGTTTTTAAGTTTCCTATTTGGGTTATAATTTGTTATGGGGTTAATTTCCAATATGATTAGGATTCTTTACAACCTTAAGGATGTGAATTGAAATAGGATTTCTAGAGTCCTAGTTTAAGTAGTTTTAGTAATTAGTGTTTGAATATTTATTACATTTGATAAGGAATGTTCCTTTAGGACTCTAATTTTCTTTTCCTTTTAGGATTCTAGTTCTTAGAGATTTTATGCCTATAAAATTTTTTCTTGTTGATGTAATTCATATGTTATCAATATAGAAATCAAATTAAGAGTTTTCTTCACTTTGTGAGAATTTCCTCTTTGTTCTTTAACAAGAACTTAATATGATCTTATGAAGGCAACTTATGGTGATCAAAATTCTTATAGATTTAGTTCTAATTAGTGGGTTTGGTTAGATTCAAGTTTTCTTGATTTATTTGAAGACAATATGAGGGTTTTAATTCTTTATGATTCAGATTTTATATGGTTTTTATCCTAAGGTCTGCATTAAACATGTTTTACATCCAGAGTAGATCAGACCCATATCAGTCTTGTGATAGGGAAGCCCAATATGGACGCTATATATAAAGGTTAAGGTCTCTTGTAGTTACTTATATATCAATCATAAGCATAAGGATTCTTTAACCCGTTAAGAGAGCTTACGTTTTGAGAAAACTGTAAAAAGACCTTTCCCGCGTCCTGGAGAGCAATTCTCGTGAAGGCGTCGGTGGATTCACACTCATTTCGGCTTCGAAAAGCTCGTTTGATCTGGGATACGTAATTAAGATACTGTTATGTATTATACTTACCACCAAAGTATAGGTGAACGATAAACAACTTCCTTATCTTCAATTCGGTCAACCCATTAGCTCCAGCCCAAACCGCCACGTAATGGGCCAAATTGGTTCTGGTACTCTCAACTGTCAAATAACACGATCAAGGTCCCCATATTCATTTATCCACGCGTTGGGTCCTTCCCCGTTAAAGTGTTTCGCCACCCATTGGAGGGCTATCCATCAATCATCATAAGCCACCAGTAAAAGGTGTTCTGGGGCTAATCTATATTCGATGGAGATGGCAACAATGCTGGCCATTCTAGCGAGAGATGAGGCAAAGGTTGCAAACACGGCGACGAGCGATGAACCGATGCAAAAACCGCCCCCGTGGTAGTGTACCTAAATAAGGAGCTTTTTGTAGTAGTTGGGAGCTTTTGGAGAAGTTGAACTTCAATGTCGTTTAGTTTACACGATAAATCAGCTAGAGAAGTTGAGGGCTTGATTATTTCTACATTAATTTTTGGGTTTTTCTATTTTTATTTTAAAATTTAATAAAAATTGTTCATTTGAAATTTTAATTTCAGATTTAATTCTAGTTTATTTTATTTTACATAATTTATAAAAATCAAATTTAATTTTTAGTTTCTATTTTTATAATCTAATTTATCATAATTAAATATATATTAATTATTTATAATAATTTTAATTAATATTATTTTATTTATTTTAATTTTATAATTGCTTTAAATTTTAATTGTAAAAATAAAAATACTTTTAATTTTTTAGTAAATTTTTTATTTTGAATAAAATTTAATAATTTTTATAATAAATTATTATATAAGAAGTTAAATAAAATTATCTACGTAATTATTTTATAAAATTAATTTATCTTTAAATTTTATTTAATATATAATTATTATTCCAAAAGTTTCGTCTTCCCTGGCCCGTACCGTTACTTCGGAAGTGATAATAAAAGTAGGAATGCCGAGCTGTGGCCAGTTGGTGCTGCAAACTGATACTAAAGCATACTGTTGGTATGGGTCTACCACTCATAAATAGATATGCTATTGGCTTTACGGGAGATAGGTATGGATTATGGAAGCCACTATTTTTATTCTTTTAGAATATAAAGAATCTACATTTTCTTTCTCTATAAAAACTACTATAATTACTATAATCTACATTAGAATATTTTTTTATTATATAGAATAGAATAGAATATAAAAATATTTTTATAATAAGATTTATTACATTCTACCTTCATCCTGAGATCAAAGGCTTCAAACTTTTTCTAGTAATAAAAATATAATTATATTAATATTAACAATAAAAATTATTTTTATTGAAAAAGAAAAATTTAAAACTAAAATGAAAACTAAAAACTAAAAACTACAAAAAAATAGAAATAAAATTACAACACATTAACACTATATTATCAGCTCTTGCAATGCTAAACATGTTGGAATTTTTAAATTCCTTTTGAAAAATTATGAGTTTTTATAGAAATTAAGGCTAAGAAAATCAAATTTGATCAGGATTAAAGATAATAAAGAAGTCCAATAAAGAATTTAGTTAAATAGGCTAAAGTTCAGTGAGAAAAATATGCCCTTATTAGTATGGGATAATTATTTATTAAGTTTATGATGAGAAGGCTTGATAAGGTTACTATAAATAATTGTTAAGGTCTCATGCAACTTGCTTAAGTAAATTTGTGTTTGCGCATTAAGAAAGGTGTAGAAAGATACTAAAGGCATAACGTTATAAAACTTTCAACAACTTGTTTATACGTCGAGGAGCTTGTTCAAAGAACCCAACTGTTTGCTCAAGTGATTCAGCAACTTATTCATCAAGTAAAGGACAACAAAACATGTAATTTTCTGCATTATATTTATTTGTATAAGTTCATGCTTGATCATGGGCCAATCACTAAGATTCTTGTTATGTCTAAAATGTGGTATTAGAGCAATTTTATGATTGTATAAATTTGAACAGAAATTTTCAAGTTTCTCTATAAGGAAATCAAAGAATTAAGCTATTTTGCTTGTATAGATTAGACATTTGTTATTTGGATTGGTTTTGTACAAGTATTGCATAAGAAAACAAGTGAGAAAGCGAGTTTAAGGTTCTTTTGACAAAAACTTTGTCAAATTTTGAAAAAAATCTACAAAAAAAAAGTAATTGGAAATCACCTATTCCAAGTGATTAAACTCATTGGGAAGCGTTAGCATCTAGCACATGCATTACATGCACGACAGATAGTTAATGCATGCAGACATCCAACGTTACACACGTGCCTAGTGTATATGGCACACACACCTAAAGCGGTGGGCACATTTGTATATTTGGCACATGTATTGAACGTAAGCATTAGGTGTGTTTGTTATGCAAAAGCATGTGAATTATATACGCTAAAAAGGTGTTCAAGTGTCTGTGGGATGCCTTATGCATTTAGCGTACGCGTGAGGGGTTGTTGCTTTTCCCCTTGAAGTCTCCCTTATTGGAATCCTTCTTTTTCTTCCCCTTGGTATGATACAAAGGTCACCTTGGGACTCAAACTTTTACTAAAGTTAATTGCCAACACCCTTTGCACGGTAGTCTCACTTAGATCTGTTTAAACAAGACTTCAGCCTTCAATAACCCTCGAAGTACTTACCTTGTACACTTAAAGAAACAATGCTACGGAAGCAATAAGAAAATAAAGGCAATAAGGAAACAAGAGAGATACGGTAAAACCAAGATTTATATTACTTTCCCTCAAAAGATTATAAGAAATACTCTCTCTAACTGAATGGGGAGAGCAAAATTAGAATGAGCTATATATAGGCACTCTAACTTGGAAGCCAAGTTACATTTAGAATCCCACTTAAACTGAGCTGCCTAAGATCGTGCTAAGATCACGTCTATCTCTACCAGATTATATCATGTGGACCAATTAGATGACACACCCATCCAAATAGGACTCTAACTAATAAGATAGAATCTACAAAATAACAGAAAGATAGAGTTTACATTCAAATAAGAAACTAGCACCCTTATCCTTGAAGATCTCCATTATCTTCAGATGTTGAGTCCTACTGCATCTCTAGCTCCTATTTGTCGCCACATCATCCAACATCTCCCCACAATCTCTATCCGCTGATGATGCAGTGTGATTTTGGCGAAGCCCACATAGCACACTAGCCTGATCCAATGTTTTTGACAATAAGTCCGCTAGTCGTGGTCTATTCATCCGAGCATAGGCCAATTTCTTAGTCCATCAAGTCCTTAGCCTGGGTCGAGTCAATCTCCACAAGGTCCGAGACTCTACCAAAATTTGTACTAAATCTGATCCCACTTACTCAAATTTTCCTTAGTGTTTTTACATGCCTCCCTTATGCGTGTAAGCCAACTAACCTTCTGACTAAGGCGCATCGTGAAGGTCGCTGAGAAGTGCTCTGAAGTTTAAGGGTCTAACAAACCACCCCCACCAGATGGATTCTACGCCCTAGTTGAATTGGCCCGTTGGCACTCCTCCATGAGTGGTTTCTTCAAAGACTCCGTATTTAGCTCTTGAAGACAGTAGCAAGTGTTCATATCGATTGGCACTTCAGCCAAGAATCATTGTCCCAATCCATCAGGGTTGTCTTTGCTTCCGCTTGGACTCGCCTTCTCAAGGCTCACCGTGCCCACCAAAGACATGTTGAGAAAAGCTCCATCTGCTGAGTTTTCCCTGTCACCTTGATCCTCTGCGATCTTGGCAATGATATGCTCCTTACCTGCCTTCTGTTTCGGGCTTTCTCAAGCATAGTTTGGCTCCTTTTCAATGATCATAGTCGACACTTATGCTACAAGTGTTGTAGTCTCCTTCGTCCCACCAATAAATCTATAATAATTAACAAAGAAGGACTTTTTATCATGCATAACCATCATACCTCCCAAACTTTGGTACAACACCGTGTTTGTTGCCTTAAGGAAGTCGATCTCCAATATCATTTTGAAATACTCAAGTGCTACGACCATACAATTCATCTTGGCACACCAAATCCCTATGCTCATTGGGATGTTGTAAGTAGCTCCCATCACTGCTTATGCCTTACCCGTAGGGGTTCTTAACTTTGTCGGGGTCTCGGACACTTTAAGCCCCAACTTGCGCATCATCCTTTCCGCCACGAAGGAATTTGACGCACCCGTATCTACCATCACAGTCACCTCTATCCTATTAACCTGTATTCTCACATACATTAGATCACCATAGGGATTAGGTTCTTTACTAACCGCATCATCTGAAGATTCTCCTTCTTCTTCGACTATCAGGGCATTTAACTTTTCTTTCCTTTGACATTCTCTTGTGCAATATGATCCACCATATAGATAACAAGCAATCTTGCCCTTTTTGGAGGACATCTCCCACTATCGGAGTCATCATTTTCCTTGCTTTTCCCCTTGAAATCTCCCTTCTTAGAATACTTCTTCTTCTTTCCCTCGATATTCTCCTGTTGAGCATGGCCTTTGACCTTCGCAAAATTTGAGGAGCTTGCCTTAGTTTCCTTCATCCCTCGAAAGTCCACCAAGGCATCAGCAACCGTGATTGCACTAACCACGTCCTTCACATTTTGCCTCCATAACTCCATTTGCGTCTACGGTTGTAACCTAAACAAAAAGTTGAAGAGCTTGCCCTCGTTTGACATGTTTTCAATATCAAGTAATAGAGAACTAAAAGACTTCACATAGTCTTTTACCGAACCTTCTTGTTTTAGTTTCTTCAAGGCATTTGATTTGGACCTTTAGTTCTTTCCCTTGGAGGTCAAATAAAAAATATAATCCAAGAATTGCAATATAGGATGCAACCTCGGGTCATCTCACTTAATCGGAACCTAAACAAATGGACCTAAGCTAACCTATATGTCATGAAATGCAAGCTAAATTAGTAAGGAGGGGGTTTTGATCTTTAGGAACATTAACTAATGAAATTGAATTGTAAGGAAAAAATGTGTAAAAAGTATTTATGGATTTTTGGGAATAGGAAAATAGTAAATTAAAGACAATTATTAAATGGTGATAGTATCCTCTTGAAAACGAGCTTTGGCTATCATAGTTCGAAATCAATTTTTGATGGGAGTAGAAATCACTAAGTTTCAAATGGTAAACCTTAAAGAACTCTTTAAGTCTAACGTCTTAATCAATGAACTCCATTTCTTAAGACCTTGTTAAATCCCCTTAGTCTGTGTAGTGGTAAGTCAACGCAACAAGTCACTTTGGGATCTCAAATCAACTCAATATCAAACACAACTATGT
>JAOTAW010071758.1:0-10707 GCA_025629945.1 Erythroxylum savannarum
CAAATTCTTCCTATACACATTCAACCTCATTTTTCACTCCTAACTAACACTAAACATGGTTAATCTAACCAATCAATGCTTATACTTACTTGTTTAAGCCTCAAAGTCTTCAAGTCTTCAAAATCTCCAAAAACCCTAAGCTTTCCTCTTCTTTTCTCTATTCCCACGATACTCTCTTCTTCTCTCCCTCATTCACAACATTTCTTCTTCTAATTTACTCTTTAAGCTTATAAAAAGACCCTTATGCCCTCCAACATAAGCCTTATAACCTTTAGACTTAAGTGATCTTCCAATTCTACCCCTTTCCTTCATTTAATCCAATTACTCCTACTTTAGGCCATAATTTACTACCTTAACTATACATTGATTTAATTCTAACCTTGGCATAATAATTAAACTCCAAATAAACAAATTATCTTATAAGACCACAAAATTTATTCAGATCATGCTTAATAAATAAAAGAAAAATTTCGGGGCCCAACAAAAATAATAAATATGGTTTTTTAAAATGAACTTGTAAGATCACGAGAACAAGAAACAAAAATCTAAAATAATATTTTTAACGAATTTTGTTCACGAACAATGGAAATAAGGAAATTTAATATATGAAATGAAAACACAATAATAGTAAAAATGTAAACAATGATATGAAGAACTTGAATATAGAATTAAGTTATAATACTAAATTCTAATACAACCTTTACCAATAGGACTGGTGAAATTCAATATTAATATGATATAATCTATGACCTTTCTATAGAATACAAGTCAATCTAAGAAATTAAATACAAAAATATACAAAAGAAAGATTTTAAGTTTGATCAATATTTGCAAGCTAGATAAGATTATAGGTAATAGAGAACATAATCTAATAGATTCAACCTCTTCCAGCACGAAACTCACCTAATCACCATAAAACTTCCAACCTCTAGCTCTTACACTTCTTGCCTTCATTTTCCCTTCACTTCTAAAACTCTTATTACTCACAGATAGCTCCTCCACTTTTGCTTTCTTTTATCACTTTGTGTCTCGACACCACCCTTTTTCTCACTCCTTCTCCTTCTCTCTATTATTGTTCCTTTTTCTATCTTTTTTACTCTTGCTACGGGATACTCTTGCTTCTGATGTTGATCACTGTCACTCAGCTTTGTCTTCCTTACACAACTTTTATTTGGTGTGTTTCGCTATTATCTACTGGACTAATCGATGCTTCTAATGGTTTCCCTCCCTTTGCTCTGGATTCTCTAACACCAGCTCTTCCAAACCAATATATACCTCAATCTTCACCTTAACCACATCTTAATATTCCTAACACTTCAAATATTAGGAAAACCTGGGTGCAAGTAGCTAGCAACAACAAGCCTGATGCCAGATTAAACTACTTTCCTGCAAGCAAAATTAATGAGCAATCTATAGTATCTTTGCCTATTGAAATTTTGATGGTTGGTACACATAAATGGTTTAATGGATATTTTATTCAATAATGATGATACATATTTCTTCAAATATTCATGCAAAGAAGTTGCAATCAAGGTACTCCAGGCCCTGGCATGTTCAAAACAAGCCACTACTACTTCAAATATAGAGACTAGGGCTAAACATTAAAGAAATTAAATAGGATAATATACCTATATGGGTATGCATGCATAGAGTCCCTCTGGAGCACTGGATAACCAATGGATTGAGCTATCTTACAAGCTATATTGGTAAGCAATATGTATGGATCAGGTGACAACTAAGGTCTCCATAATTAAATTTGCAAGTTTTTATACACTGGTAAGCCCAATGACTTATTTTCCTAATGTAATTCCTATCGTGAGATTGAATGAATAACTTAAGAGTATGAAGGATAGCCTGAAAGTAACCTATATGTAGAAGCCTGATATTGAGAAACCAAAAATGAAATGGTTTCCTATTGAAAGGAAATATAAGACATGTTTATTTAAAGAATTGAATAAGAGTGAAGATCTTAATCAAACTAGTAAAACAAATCATGAAGAAGAGAAAACTTAAAACAATTCTATAAATGAAAAAGGGGAAAATGAGTTAATAATACATACTAAAGTGGTAGAATAGGGGAACTCAATTAATTGATCAAAACATAGCTGAAGGAAACTGTGCCACCCAAGTGTTGGAAAAATATGAAAAGCGGGTTGCTCGTAAAGGGACAAAAGAAATGCTTGAAGGTACTATCTTTAAGAAATAATTTGAGATAGTGGTGAAAAGGAAATCTAGTAGGAAGAAGAAAAAAAACTACTCAAAACAACAACTTATGAAGATTGTTGTACGGAATAATGAGGAGCAAATGCTCCTGCTAAGAAGTTACTAATAAAAAATTTTATTATTGAGAATAAGCCTGATATAATGGGTGTTTTGGAATTTAGAATCAAGTAGGAAATTGTGATCTCTTAAAAATGCTCAAAAGCAATTTGAGGGAAGTCACAAACCATGATCAACACCCAAATGGTAGAATTTTGATATACTAAAACAGTAATTTTGTTTAAGTTTTCATTTCTCGCATCAAAGATCAATTAATACATTTTGAGGTTTTATGCAAAACCATAAGGTTATCTTACCAATTTCTTTCATATATGCCTATACTAATCTATAAAAGAGAAATCAGTTATTGGATAGGATCAAGAGGCTATGTAGTTAGACATAGTTTAGCACCAGAAGAAGCTGAAGGTTCTAATGTAGCTAAGGTTCCTATAAGAGAATGTCTTTCAAATATTCAAGTTTTTGATGTTGTTTTTAAGGGAAATTTCTTTATATGAAGTAATAAGCAACAAGCAACAAGCAACAAGGAGATAGTCTCATCAGGAAGAAACTAGACTGAAATTTGGCTAATCTAGAGTGGTTCCAACAATTTTCAAGCGACTACATAATGTTTTCTAATACTTGTTTATCTGATCACTCACTAGCCATCACTATAACATATTCAGTAAGTTTCAAGATTCCGTTTAGATTTAACAACTTCCTTTTTAATGTACGAGGATTTGAAGATGCCTTATGGCTTAGTAGCAGTGATGAACTTCATGGTTCAAATCAACACAGATAAGTGTAAAAAAATTAAAATGCTTAACACATATTTTCAAGTAACATCATAAGGAAAATGTAGGCAATAATCATCATCTTCTAATAACTGATAAGAGGGCACTGAGCTCAACTCAGAATGAACTTTACAGGAACCCAATTTATATTGTGCTCATGTTAAAAGAACAAGCAATGTATAACCTATCAAAGGCTCTATCCTATGATCATTCCTTGATGAAATAAATATCTAATGTAAAACAATTAAAGGTTGGTAATAAAGGATCCTCATTTTTACACAAATTAGTTATATCCAAGAAATGCTCCAATGGAATTTCGAGTTTGGTGATAAATAACCAAACTATCACTAAACAAACCTATTACTTGAAGAGGCCTATGATTATTTTTTAGCATGAATTCTCCCACTAATGCTCATTTCTCAATTGATATGATGAAGAATATCATGGAAGGTTGCATCTCCATACAAGGCAAAAAATCTATCCAAACTAGTAACCTGAGAATATATTAATAAAGTGGTTAAAAATAAAAATTCCCATAAAACACTAGGCCTAGATAGTTTTAACATATTCTTCTTCATTAAAACTTGGCCATTCACCAAAGACATGTTACATGATGTTGTACTTACATTTTTTGAAAAAAGGAGACCACACAAAGAGATTAACAAAAATTTTATCACTTTAACTCCTAAAGGTGGAGAATAGAAACATTTTAATGATTTTAGATATATTGCTTATTGCAACTCCATCTACAAAATTATATCAAATATCAAATAAGCTTAAGGAAGTTCTGATTAGTCATGTTGACATTGCAAAAGGGTCTTACATACCAGATAGAGTGATGGGTGACAACATTTCACTTATGCCAGAATTCATGAAGGGACCTCTAGTAGCAAAAGTGGAAAGGATTGTTTCCTAAAAGTGGATTTGAAGAATGCAAATGCAAATGTAGATTGGGTTTGCCTTATTAACATTATGAGATTTATAGAGTTCCTAGAAAGTTTCATAAAATGGATGAAATTGTGTTTCACTACTCATATATTCAGAATAGTGAACCCACAAGAACATTTAAAGGCTTCAAAGGAAAAAGGCAAAGAAATATAACCTCATCACACATTTGTGCTCTTTTCGTGGAAGTTTTTAATAGGATTTTAAAGAAATTATGGAGAGAACAAAGCATTTTAAGTTTCACTCTAAGTGTAGAAGATTGGGCATCATAAATCTTATCGTTGCTGATGATCCAATAATAATAACAAGTGTTGACAGAATTTTAATAACAACAATGATGAATGCCATTAATATGTTTACTAGGTTGTTTGGACTCATATAAATATTGACAAGTTTTCTTTCTAATTTCCAATAGTGACTCTAATCAGAGCATATGGTGAGAGGCATTACTGGCTTCAAGGGTCTTTCTTTACCTTTCACTTACCTTAGAATGCCAATTGTTTCTACAAGATTAAATTATGGTAACTTCAAACCATTGGTGGATAAAATACAAGCAAAAATCTCTAGTTAAGGTATGAAAACATTATCACTAGCTAGTAGATCTTAGTTAATCTCAGTTGTTTTAAACTCAATCAATGTACATTAGGCTACGAATATGGCTATTCCTCAAGCTATGAACAAGATAATTGAATAAATGCTTTAAAGTTCCTATGGTTTGGAACCAATGGTGTTGAACGTAGAGCTACTATAAAGTGGCTAGGTCTGCAAACCAAGAAGGTATGGAGGCTTAAACGTAATCCCCCTGAGGTTGTTAAACTTATGCATGCTTATCAAGAGATTATGGAGGAAAATTTATGATAAAAAATCTCTACGGTGTAAATGGGTGCATGAATAGTACATCAAAGGTAATAACATATGGAAAATTGATCTCTCGATATGGAACACTTTAACTACTCTAAAAGAGATTCTCAAATTTAGAAGGATAGTAATGAAGTCAAGACTTTTTTTCGGGTATGAAAATTGGATTGCATGAGGGCCTCTAATGAATGTAGGGGATTTACAATATTTAAAAAGCATCCTACATGAAAATCAAAATGTTGCAAATGCTTTACTAGAATGAGATTCTGTCAAGGGTTTCTGATAGGAATATGTAAAATGAACTTAACAAATTGGTGTTACCTAAGAATATGGAAGACAGAAATTGGTGGTGTCCATCTAGTAATGGAATTTTCAATAATGCATCATGTAGAAAGTTATGTCAACAGAGTTTCAGTTGTGTTCCATGGCATAAACATGTTTGGTGAAGGTTTAATCTCCCTAAAGCTACTATTACTTTGTGGAGATCCATCAAAAATAGATTACCCACCACTGAGAGACTAAACACGTTTATAAGTATAAAAAATTGGTGTATTCTCGATAAATGTCAAATGGAGAGTGACTCTCACCTATTTTTCAAATGCAACTTCACTAGAGAAGCACGAAGGCTAATATTACACGCTATCAATAACTCCCAGATGATTGGAAATAAATTGTCACTTAGTTTTCATATTTGCAACATATCAATGAAGACATTAAATGGTGTTTTTACATTGCACTATCTTACCTTCTGCTTTACATATAGGATGAAAGAAATAGGTGAATTTTTAGCAACACAAAAAGTAATTTTGAGACTTTCACAATGGAGTTGTTAAATGCAATCAGACTACACATTAACCTATTTTGTGACAAACTTTCTTTAGATTTTATTTGCATTGATATATGGTGGTACTAAAACGTTGTTTTTAACAATTATTGATATTTTAAATAGCATCCCTTTCTAACTTGGTTTTGGAACTCTCATCATCTTTATAAGAATGTAATTTACCTTGATTTTCCTTTTATTGGCTTAATTAAATTTCTTTTTTTAAATCTAAAATAACTCTCTTATTAAAATAATATGGTAATTCTTTTATAGGCTTAAACCCTAGAGTTAGAATCCTAAATGGAAATAACAACCTAAATGTTTTCTAATTAGAAACAAATAACTTTGAAAGATAAAAATTCCTACTTTTAAACAAACTAAAACACCTAATCAAAGTCCTATAAGAAAAATAACATCTTAAAGAAACAAACCCTAACTAATTGAAATACAAGCCTGGTGTTTGTCTTGGCCAACACTAATGTTAGTTTTGTTCTAAACCTTTCAATGCACGAATCAAATATGAATATGACACTAGTTATATGTTGAATTTTAGTGTTGACTTTGTTTTGAAACTCCAAAATGCAAAACCTAACAAAAGATTGACATTAGTTTACTTTGGTGTCTGTCTGGTTATGTTCTGTAGCTACATATTTCTATCTTGTTTTATCACTTCTCTTAAATCTTCTACAATCTTTCCAAACCCCTTTTCATGCCTCGTTTATATAAAACTTTGTATAGTATGAGTCAATGTTATATTCCCATCAAACACACTTTGGTTTCAAATCAATAACACCATCATCTTCAACAATTCACTATATTATTAGACTCGTATTCACTTGTTCATAATTTACAACTTCATAAATTTTTTTAACAATGGCACATTACATTTATATATATAACTTATACTTATTTAAGTTCATCAAACAATTATATTTATAAAACATTTATAGACCATGTTAATATAATTTTACATATGAGCTATATATATAATATTTTTTTTATATATGTGGAAAACTATCTTTGTTAAAGGAAGGATTGTAATGGAAGTAATATCAAACTAATTTTTAACATTAAGAAAAGAAAATCTATTTAAAAATTAATCCAAGTTATCTTCTTAGAGATCTTAAATAATGTAAATAGATCAATATTATCATCTAAATTTTTTTAGATAAATTTAAAAATTATTTACAAAGAATCATTCATTTGCACAAGCTACTTTACCCCCCATGATAGGATTATTCTGTGTTAACATAAGCTCTCTAAGTAAACCTTAAACATGTAATAAACCAACATTTACACTGTTAGATCCCGATTTCGGAACCCAACTCTTAACAAAATCATCAAACTTAACTTAAACGTGCATACTACCTTGTAGGGTTATTTTCATGAACCCTTAATAGACATCATTCCAAAATGGTGGCGTGCCCATGACAATCAAACATCAAAACCAACTTGCTCTAAATCAATGTAAACAAAACAACTCATAACTGAATTACTTAAATTTATCATTTCATTTCTTACAGCAGCAGAGTTTGAAATATTTTGTTTACAAAATAAAAGCCACACCATTGGCTTATTACAAAAATACAAAACAACAACTGAAGCAAAATCCTCTAGGCTCTTGATCACTTGATCTCTTAGCTATCACCTGAGGGTGGGGACAGGAAGGGGTGAGCTTGAAAGCTCGTGGGAAACAGTTTATAATAAAAAGAATAAAAAAAACTTTTGAAAACATGTTACTTGTCTTAGAAAACTTTCTTTGAGTTCATAAACACATGTTTCCTAGGCTTGCAGCCAAAAATCCATAAGTCACAAATCATGAATGCATCAAACTTGATCAAACATAACATGAGCACATAAATAGATCAGAATGGTTTGGGTAAGTCCAAAACATGACGCACTACACATTTCCATCAAAATGGTCCTGTGTAGTCGTAAATTCTTGAGGGAGTCCTTGAGGGAGCTCCATGCCACCAGTGGGCAGGCGGAAGAAGCCTTTAACTTGGGTCAACGTGCACGTGAAGGTTCTTGAGGGACTACCACAAACCACATATAGTTAAAAATCTTGTAAACTTGTTGCCCAAAATGACACATTTTCTTGAAAACTTGCTTATCATATACTTGGCGTATATCTTGAAAACAATTCTTGAAAACATGATTTTCATAAACATGGATATTTTCAAAGATATCACTTTTCATGGTCTTTTCTTTTTGTAAAAATTATTACTCAGATCATGCAGCAAACATATAGCAAATTTCACAATCATTCATAACAGTAGATGCAACACTTATGTTGCGAATAAAATCAGAAAACTTCTTTGAAAATCTCACTTAATTTTTACAATAATTTTCTTATTCCTCTTGCCTCTCTTGATCCCTTTATACAATAACAAAATCTCACTTAATAGGGTTTTCAATTGAAAATCCCTCAATGCATAATCACTAAAATTGGTTTCAAAATACTTAAACCCAAACAATTTCTAAACTCCATGAACTAAAATCCCTTCAAAAACCCAAAAGCTTCAAAATGATCTTACCTTCATTCTTTACCAAATGAAGGGATCCTTAGCTCAAAAGAAAGCTCTTGCCTTCCTCTACCTTTTTCTCTTCTTAAACAACCTCAAAATCTCTCTTGAGGGCTAACAAAGTTGAAACCCTAGCTTGTTTTTCTTCTTTCTTTCTTTCATTCTTTTTCATGCCTCTCTCTCTTGTCTTTTTTCTCATCCATGCTTTTTGTTTTTCTAGAATCTTCTCATTCATATTTTCTCCTGTATTTATAAGAAAGACAATACTTCTTCTTCCAATTATGCCCTTAATGAGTCTAAAAAAAGTCTATTTTATCCTTCCTTATAGGCTTATGTTCTTTTAAAGTTAAGTGTCTTGCCAAAAATACCCTTGAACATTCTGGCATAACACTTTCTTCCAGAAAAATATCCTCTATTGTCTTACGTTGCTAGTGCCACCGAAATCATTCAATTTGGTTCAGTGATTCAAAAGATATACTTTAAACATTTTTGGACTACTCTTGTCCAAAATAGTATACTATGCATAACTTCCATCCAAAACTTGAAAGTCTTAGGAACTAAATCAAAATTTACTTCCTTCAGATACTTTGTAGCTCTATGTCTCTAGTTTATCATAAATAAGAAATCATCACATTTGGATTCCTACAGATCAAGATATCATCAAAACACTGAAGTATGATCAGTGGGATAATACCAGTTCATATCCTTTAAGAGCACACTCACTGTACCCGTCCCACCTTCTCTACTCAATCTTTCTTACTTCATTTCAGATAGCTTCACTTTTTAGTGGAGAGGTAAAAAAATGTCTTACGAATCCAATGGTTTAAGAATCAAGTCAATCGAGTGTCTAGAGAAGAAGTTATGGTCAAAAGAAGCAACCATGTTTTTGACTTCAATCATACTGAACCTGTTTTGGGGAAACAGCCATAACTTTGTGTAGAAATTTCTGGTTGTAGTGTTCTTTAGATAGTTCGAAAGAAGACTTCAAGAATTACAACTCTCATGAAGACATCAAAGGCAAATGCTTTCATCTGAGGGGTCAAAAATGTAACAGACGATATGACATCTTTTTTGAGACGAAGTGACGTTATCAGATGAAACAAGGATGGAAAAAGTACCATAACTTTCTATACAGATATCGGATTAAGGTGTTCTTTATATGATTGGTACGTAGAATTCAAGAGCTACAACTCTTATGAAGAAGTTGAAGGCAAATTCTTTCATATGTGGGGTCGAAAATGGATCAGGCGACATGACGTCATTTTTTAGACGAAGTGACGTCATCAGACGATACAAGGTTGGGAAAATTATCGTAACTTTCCCTACAGATATCAGATTGAGGTGTTCTGTAGCTGGTTGGAAAGAAGACTTCAAGAGCTACAACGCTTACGAAGACCTTAAAGATCAATTCTGTCATCTAGATGATCAAATTTGGGCTAGAATATATTCTAAGCAAAGTGAGACGATGCTGACGTCATGAGACGAATTGCTGACGTCATACTGAGACAAATCAGAAATATGGATATAACTTTTGGTGCCGAACTCCGATTCAGGTGTTCTTGACTTCAAGACTTACAACTCTTATGAAGACCTTAAAAATCAATTCTGTCATATATGGGATCAAATTTGGGCTAGAATATGTTCTGGCTAAAAGTGAGATGATGCTGATGTCATGAGACGAATTGCTGATGTCATACTGAGATGAATCGGAAAAATCGGTATAACTTTAGGTACAGAGCTCGGATTCAAGTTTAGTTTAAATGAATAGAAAGAAACCTTCAAGATATACAACTCTTATGAAGACCTTAAAGACCAATTCTATCGTCTAGGGGATCAAATTTGAGCTAGAATATGTTCTGGCCAAAGTGAGGCGATGCTGACATCATGAGACGAATTGCTGACATCATACTAAGACAAAGCAAAATGAGACGGTCAAACTAAGACACAAAAAGTCAAACTAAGACGAAGATGACGTTATCAAAACTAAGACAAAGTTGTCCAAAACTAAGAAGAAGATGACGTCACTAAGACGAAGATGATGTCATCTAAGACGAAGTTGACCAAACTAAGACTGAAGTAATCAAAAGTGCATAACTTTCTCTACAAATATCAGATTAAGGTCATTCTTGGATCGTTTTAAAGAAGACTTCTAGATCTACAACTTACATGAAGACTTAAAAGACAAGTTCTATATTCAAAGGGATCAAAAATAGAACAGAAAATAGAAGATGAACAGTAACTTCATCTTACTTTCCTTTCGTCTTACTTTTGCTCCAGAATGTCTCCACTTACAAAGATCATAACTTTTGACTCCAATGCCCAAAGTTTTCATACTATATACTGTTGGAAAGATAAAAGGATGATCTACAACATTACAGAAGGAGACTTTGCCAAAATCTATTTTTATCAATCCCAAATTTTCCCTTAAATTCCGAAGATGAATTTTCCATTCATACACCAACATACTGCACCCAATTCTTAACTTCATGGCAACTTTTGAGATTCT